>JAZHYW010024777.1:0-237287 GCA_037355805.1 Ixodes ricinus | reverse complement strand
CGCCTCCTGGGCGTCTCATTGATTCCGCCGATCACTGACGTAACGCACATCCCTCCCCCAAACGCAGCCCCCGTATGAATACTGCTGAAGAAATGTGTTCTAAGCACAACAATAGCGCAGAGAAAAACAACAAACGGCATAATGACTGAAGCATATTCCTTTTGTAAGAGCCACTCAAATAGCCATTGCTAACATCTTGGAAATTTTAGAACAGAAAGCAGAGCTCGTTTGACCTTGTATTTCTATGAAGCGGCAAGTTCAACCTTGTCTCGTTTATATTTAGTCGTATAAAAAAAGAAAAAAGAGAATCTCCAAGACATCCGTATCTTACCCTCAATATTGCAAAATCCCTACAATACGATTCTCCCCGTTAAGAAATATACGGTGTTCCAAGTCACCAGGCTTCATCTAAAATGGACAGTAAAAAGCGACGCCTGCACGTAGCCATCTAAACGTGCGTCAGACGCGCGTTTAGAAATACAGCGCGTCAAACGCGCCCTGCATCACGATTTGGTCGTCTGCGTCGCCGCCCGCCATTTCACCCTCGGTAAGTTTTTTGGCCCTATTTCTTTTACAGAAAGGGAGCTACGCTTTGTAATTTTGCGAACAAAACCGACCTATGAAATACACCTTAGACGAAAAGTTTAGATTGCCACATGCAGGCGTCGATTTTTACGGTTCATTATAGACCGAGCCTGCCGACTTGGGACACCATATACTTTTTTAAGTCCCTTCATGCCACTAAGCGTAATAACAGAAATCGTCTCAGATGTAAATTCGCGAATGTTACGAGGAGGTCAAGGAAACTTAAGCGCTCCTCGGAATGTGAAGCTTGAGCTAACGAAGCGCGTAACGGTATCTGTTTCAATAGTGATATTTTGCCCCTCCTTCCGAGGAGCGGAGCAGTCTTGGCCAGTAACTAGTTACTAGTAACGAGTTACCGGTAACTAGTTACTTTTTTCAGTTACCTGTAACTGTAACTTGTTACTGCTTTTTAGACATAGCTCGTAACTCTTAACAGGTTTACTATTTTTTAAGTAACTGTAAAGATGTAACGTCGATAGGTTACATCTCAAGTTTATGTGCAACATATTGAAAACACATATCGTCTCGCAACTCACGAGAGAGTCCCAAGTCCTGATACGGGAAGGGCACATAAACAACTGTAACAGAAACCGTCTAAAGCCGGAAAAAAAATTTTTGTGTGACCCTGCTTGGCCAAGGTGGCCACGCAACTAGGAGGATGGGGAGGTATGTGTCCGTACCCTACGTGTATGGTACACCCCACACAGAGCACGTATGAGGTAACAAAGCGCAGCATCTCTAACGCGTTCCCCTTTTCTTGTCCGGCGGAAGGAGCAAGTGCTTCTTGCGGAGGACAGTGTTTAGTTATTAGGGAGTTTTCGCTAGTTGTTCCCATGCGAACGGTTCGTCCTCCAACGCATCGCCGACGCTACTGCGCATGAACGCGCAAGTCGTCTCGGGGCGTCGGGGAGGCTCTTCTCGTTTGTTTCTCCCACCATTCCGGCTGCTACAGCTGCCGCCGCAACGCCCCCCAGCACCGTTCACGACTCGTCTAAAAAAGATGGCGGTCGGTTTGGCGACCGACTCCACCGACCCAACCGAGCATTACGCTTAGGACAGCGAGAGACGATTTTCCATCTTGTTATTCTGCTTCATTTGAGAGGTTGAACCAAATAAATGTGAAGACTCTTCACAATGGTAGGCAGTCGTGAATGCTGCTACAACTACGCATGCTAGTAAATTTTCTCGATCTGCGGCCAGATTATACGAGTAGCTACCGTGGCGACCGCGAGCAGACGAAATGATTTGGTTTGACGGCACACAGGTTCAAGACAACGGAGACATGCCACCTACTCTTGCCGTCGTTCAGACACTTTTTACTCTACCTACCTTCGGAGGTCTTGAAATTCCGACCGGTAAATGTTACGTCGGCCGTCTTGTTTACATCAGTCGTACGCGGAAAACAGGAGCCCACGAGCCGCCACGGATTTGCAAGGTGCAGAATGTTTCACATGTTTACTAAAAGATGGCACTGCCGGTCAAACACAATCATCATCATCGTTTACACGTTCGCGCCAGTTTCGCGATTCGCTAAAATATGATAAATTTCACGCACGGTTCCAAGGAACGGATCATCTGCAGCATTCATGATTTCGGAACTATGCGCTCGAAAACCGACTCGCTAAAACTCCCTATTGTCTCTCTCCAAATGCCCACTGGCTTTCCAACGGTTTCAGTTCCCTCTAATTTGAATAGTCCAAACCCCTCATATACACTCTTGGGTAGTGTCGACTTTAGGCCCATTTGCCCTCCCTTCTTTTTTTTTTTTTTTGCAGCCCAGTTACGTGCGGCCTTGCCTCCCGCCACCCACTTGTTGTCCCCCAATGCTCTGCTTCTCGGGTCCTGCCACTTGAGAAAGAGTATTTCTCTCGAAACTCGAGTATCACTTGATCTATAAATTTTTACGTCGTGGACTTTCCGGGTTTTTTCTTCAACTTGGGCTGGTGAGATGGAGGACGCAAACGTGTCCGATCTGGTTGAGAAGTGACGGAGGAAAGATCGCAACAGCTGGTGAGAATTCTACCCGCAGTGGTCGTTTGTATCTGAATCGGGGCTTCTTTAACACCGCTCCCGTGCTCACCGGGTTTGACGGAGGAATGTTGCCGCAACATTGCTCCCCAAGGTTTCGGGAGAATTGTTCGTGCTTTATGAAAGATAGGGCGCACGCTGTAGAAAACGATTCGACCGACGAGTGGATTCGAGTGTCATAAGAAAACGGCTCCAGAGCTGATTGCAGGGTGTAACTTATGTCGTTGGCTTCGCATTTGCATGCGTTTTCGTTTGCTTCCGTCTCATTTCGACTCACCGAAGAAATCCGAGATTAGAATAGACCGATTGTGAAATCGCGCCATTACTGGATATATACGAGATCTGAACGCGAAGTGTTTTATTCGTGTATACCTTATGGCGGTCGCGCTTATTTTGAAGTCCTTCGTGGATCATCAGCAGGTATCTGCTAGCTTAAAATTGGAAAATAATAAAGTCGCTCGTAATTTTGCCAAATGAAAAGCTGGAAATGGGGATTTACAGAATACTGAACTATAACGGTGTTGGGAATTTACCCCAATAGTGTCTCAAAGTGTAATCTTGTTCCGAGAGCGTTTCACGGTAAAACTAAATTAGAAACAACCAACCATGTTAATACGGATTATTGGAGAAATCTTAGTTGCCCAATAAATAGGATTCAATAGCGAGAACAACACAGTGTCTTATGAACAATCTATGCTAATTTAAAGGCACATTAAATAAGGTTCCAATTGAATGTTTTTCTAACATGGTTTGTAAAGTAGCGACGCAGACACGGCGTTACTTTAGCGAAGTAATTATAACTTTAACTAGTTACTATTTCAGTGTTGTAGCTGTAACTGTAGCTAGACTATCTTTTTTCTCCCGAGTTACTGTAACTGTAACACGCTGTTACATCTTAGCAGTAACGTGCCATGACTGAAGGGATGAAGCGCTGCTGCTCATCATCTCCGATAGGTGGCTCCGCGGACAGTCGTACAGCCTGAGCAGGCGTCCTCGGAGTCCGGGAGAGCTGTACCGGTGCTGGTCGTGGCGGACATGATGCACTCGCGCCATGCCGTCGTTTCCCGGAGTCATTTCACGCCTTCGTGGCCGCATCTATTGACTTCCGCTGCCGTTTCGCTTTTTGTGGTGTAGCTGAAGAGTTGTACACGCAGGGTCTTTCTGCCGCTTCACTTACCTTCCGTGCCCTCTTTTCTCCCACCTCGTTTTTTCTTTTTTTTTCCTTGCTCTGGTTTTCTTAAAGGCGGTTGCTATTTTTCTTTTTCAGATTGGGACCACCTGTTCGTCTCTCACCCTAACTCTTTCGGTTGCTGTTCCTTATGTAGGTTTCTATGGAGTCCTTGTTTGCGAAATGTTCTTTTAACCCATCTCTTTGTGGCTACTACAGTCACCCTTTTAAGCTGTCTGCGTTGTTGAGTAGCGTTCTTTTCCGGCACTCTTTTCTTTAGCTTTCTAGTTTTTGTTTCTAACCTTGCCGTCAGTGTTTTCTTACTCAAGACTCACCGGATTGTCTTAAAGTTCCGAACTGCTGGAACAAATGTTTTCAACGACGGAGATATGCGTCTGGTTGCGCATTTTATAAAACGTAAAAAATATGTGCTCCGACAGGCCAAGCGGAGCTAAAAGCGCATAACTAGAAAACAGAAAGCGCCAATTTTCTCGTGCAGCTCTCTGAAAAAGCCATATTTGATAACGAATTAACAGAAAAAAGATGTCAAGAGAGCTTGTGTGTTCACTTGCTAATTGTCACTATACTGGGATCTGTTTTTATGAACGTGGGGATAGACAACGGGATGTGTTTTTCGTATACAGAAGCCCCCTATACCAGCAACGCAGCGAAACGAAAAGCAAAAACGCACTCCTTATAAATTGATGGCCGACCAAACCTTTTCGTAAGCAATCATGTGCTCACTGCCACTAATTTCATAATTCTGTAAAAGCTGAGCTTTAAATGTTTGGTGTCTTGTCGCAAGGAAATTACATTCTGGCTCAGTATTGGCAATGCTGCAAGGCGAGCACCCCATCTTAATGTCGGTGTTCGTAGCACTCCCCATCTTAGTACGCTCTGCACGACACCACTTGACGACCTCCTTTTTTGCCTAAAGGGACGTGGTCCGAGTGGGTGAATAGAGTCGACGTTATCGGCGAGAAGAAAAGTTCCCAGGGCCGGCATCGGAACGAACACTCGCGCCGGTCGAAAGAGTCGATCGATAACCCGAGTACGCAACGCACCGACTCAAGTGTGCCTAACTCCTGCACATGGGCTAAAAAGCCTTAGGTGACGGCACTCCAGGCTCATATTACATCCGTTTTGCTCCGCAGTGTCGGGCTTCCGAGGACTTGGGAAACTGAACGTCGACCAACGCCTCGCGGGAAATCAAGCTGAGATTCGCGCGTATATGGCTCATAAAACTTGACTGCTTCTCAGCGAGGCCCGCACATGATGCGTCGCAAGCCACTTTCTTACGTGTAGCCAGTCTTGGCTGCACGTTATCTAAAAAAAAGTAATCGATTACAATTACTATTACTCTTGGCTAAAAAGCATCTCGATTAGATTACTTGATCACTTCGACGGCAAAAGTAATTGGACACATTACTTACAGAAGTAATCGTTACTTTTCCGATTACTTTGTTGTGTGAAGACACATCTTTAGCGCTCATTACAATGAACTACCTCCAACCTACATTTCACATTTGCACAAGTATTGAAGAAGAGAAAAACTGGCTCGCTCTTTGTGGTCGTTGCGCCTTCGCAATGCGGACTACAAGCATCAGTTCGGTTGAAGACGTTTGATGCAGTTGGGCGTTCGCCAGTGTGTGTGGGAGGGGGAACGGAGGGTTCTAGGTCTTCGCGTTTTGAGCGAACGGGGTTGTCGCTCAAAGTCTGCGTCGCTCATTTTATTATTCACATGTGGATGAGCTCGCATGTTATACAAAAGAGCAGCAGCTCCAGGATTTGAAATGGATCATGCGCGGTATGCGTTATGGAAGAGATCTCCTTGACCACTTCTCAACTCGAAACATTGCTTGTCACAAAGACCACGTAGTGGGGAAGCGGGGAAATATTTCAACGCCCTTTGTTATATTTTGCATCCGCTTTAGGCATTCTTCGGTTCTGGTTCCTCCTACGGGCTGCGAGTAGGTACCCCAAGCGGGATTGTTTATTTTTTCGATTTCTGTGTGTGTGTGCGTGAGGGGGCTAGTTTGAACTGAAGGACCTCCGGCTAAAGCTACATTCTGCTTCCTCAAACTTCGCCCTGAATGGCCTGCGTACACGCATTGTACGGCTTCCCTGGGGCTTCCACCTCGGTCCCAGCTCGAAGAGGAAAAAAAACGGACATTCCACAGAAATTGTACATAGAAAGAGATTGACCTCGTTTCCTACAGCTCCGCTCAAAATCTTCCATACACCGTTCGAAAAAAGAAAGCAAAAATTTATTTTTGTCATTTCACGGCGAAAAAAAAAGGCGTGTGCCGCGGGGGGGGGGTCCCGTGGAAAAAAAAAAAAACTGTAACGGTTACAAGTAAATTTTGTTACTTCAGAAAGTAATCAGATTACTCTTGTGATTACTGCCTAACAAAAGTAATCAACTGATTACAAAATTACTCCAAAAAGTAATCGGATTACAAGTAATTTGATTACTTGTATAGCGTGCGTACGGTACGAGTCCGCGTAGCTCGGTACTTTGTTTTCTCTAGCAAAACAAAACCTCCTCTTACTCTTGTTTGTGAATGGGCGCAAGTATACCGTGCCGAGTCACTATTTTAGCGAGTAACAACGACACGTGGCTAGTTTTCCTTTGTAAAGTCTCTGGATAAGCTACGTCGACAGAGCGCTAGATAGGATTCCTATACCCATAGCCCCTGGCGGGAGGAGAACTACAGGGCGGCCTTCCAGTTACCAAGCGCGAGCTTCCTAGCTCGGTCATTCCATGTCAAACGTCCCAGACGTTGCGCTCGACCCCTTCCGATTTCTAAAAAACAAAACGAATTCATGGCCTTTTGCCGCAATGTCCGTAGCCATGCCCTGAAATATGTTTGGCGAAAAAGCTTTTTGATCGCGTGAGCGCGGTTTTAACTTTTTCAAACAGCGTGAAACTAGGCATCACTCAATAATTCACGAAAAATCAAGCTTTTTAGTGAAACACCCAACACTATTTTTCTTAAATTTGCTCGGCTTTCGACTTACAATGTGGTTGGGCTTGTAAAGTTTTCTTTAATTTAAATATTTAAAAAAAAACTAAAAAAGTATTGAAATTCTAACGTTTTTGCTATTTTATTAAAAATATCTAATTGCTCCCGGGACCTATTATAACTTTTTACCGGCTGCCTTGCAGGTATATAATCTATAAAAATGTTTAAAACCACTCAATTAAATATCTCGCAGTAAACAAAGATCCTGAAGTTGCCAAAAAGTGCGTTTTGACGCATAAACAGCCATTTATTTCACCCTGAGGTGGTCCAAGTAAAAATACAAATTATGGTGGGTTTCGAAGAACAATCGATAATCTTTTGATTCTGAAAGTTTAACCAGAGTAATTTTTGTTTAAAACGAGAAAACAATTTTTGAAGTTGAACTCTCGCACCTCAACCCGTCGTCGCTTCTTAACGCCTCTTCGCCGCACAGCACGCCACCTGCGACGATAGCTGACATGATTAGATCCAAAGAAAGAACGGAGTTTTCTGCCGCTTCCCTTTGTCCGTCTTTCCGGCTGCAAGGAAAGAAACGGCGGGTATCGTGTAATAATCGGAGGTGTCGCCAGCGCGTAGCAATAGCAAACCCGTTGTGCCCTTTGTACCCGAGGGCGCCTCAAAACGCGAAAGTTTTTTAGTGTTTAGAAAAAATATTTGAATTAAACAAATCTTCACAAGCCCAACGACATTGTAAGTGGAATGCCTTGCAAATTCAAGAAAAAATATTGTTGGGTGTTTTACTAAAAAGCTGATTTTTCATGAATTATTGAGTGATGCCTAGTTTCACGCTGTTTTTAAAACTTCAAACCGCGCTCACGTGATCAAAAAATTTTTTTCGCCAGAAATATTTCAGGGCATGGCTACGGACATTGCGGCAAAAGACCATGCATTTTTTTTTTAGAAATCGGAAGGGGTCGAGCGTTACGTCTGGGACGTTTGACATGGAATGACCCAGCTTCGATAACACATGGGCGTCTTGCGAGTTTCGAGCGTGAACGGGCAGTCAATGTACGGCGGAAAACAACCAGACCGTGCTTAAGGTCAGCCATCCGAAAAATAAGGCATTTTTTCATCCAGCCGGTGACTGCGTCTGTTTCGTGCGTGACGTCATTGCCCGAAGCTGGTGGTCAATTTGGTTAATTCCAACTTGTTTTTGCTGAGAGAAACAAATTGGGTGTTGCGAAATGCACGCAGCGGAAAGTACGCGCTCAGAAACGAGGCTACCCCAATGGCCGTTCATGTGACGACAGTGCGAGCAACCGATTAATTTCTTCGGAAAATATTTCTAGCATTGCATTTTTCCAAGCCTGGCGTACGCTGGCAACCACGGTCAATAGCCTGAAGCTAGGTCACAATAAAAACAGGCCATCAAAGTTATTTTCACAAACAATTACGTGGCCAGTAGACTTAGGTTGGCTGTGTGTACAGTGTTAAGGAATATTAATAATCAAAAAGAGTAAATTTCGTAACCCGTGGAAAGAAACAAACAATATTTTGACAATAAAACCTGACTTTTCTCGTGTTGACATGCGGGCATGAAAACTCACTTGAACGTTTCTGCCGATCATCTGGGTACGTGTTTGCAATTCGGATCTCTTTATTTCGTTATGTCATTTCACCTCCTTTACATTCATCAAAAAATGACCTCCGATTTATGGTAATAAATAACATTACAGGAGAAAATACAATACAATAAAACAATACAGGAGAACTTTTGAAATTCGGTTTAACAATACACGGGGCCAAGTTTATAACACTTGCCGTCGGACTCAGACTTGTGCACGGCGGGACAAGCTTAGTGCGGACGCAATGTGGGTGGCTTTTGCAGTTTACTGAGATAAGGAATTGGTGAGCTCAAAAGAACGCTCACGCCGACGTTAGTGGGTTTGGTGACATACTGTTCCAGTGCTAAGAGAGAAACAAACAAAATGCAATTCCTTACTCAGAGACGGTAAAATACCTAGGCATCCATTTTGATTCGGACCTTTCATAGAATTCGACAATAGTATGATGAGCAAAGTTAAGGATTGTCCTGTGCTTACTTTACAAGGTTAAGATGTTTTTTCATTCGGCATTCGGAAGCTCTGAGCCTACTCTTTAGGATGCAGTGTACTGCGTTATGGCATAAGAGTTTTCAGCCAGTGATCTGGTTTATGGCGCAAGAAAGTAATTAAAAAAGTTTCGTACGTGAGGTTAAAGAAACCGACATCCTCTAGTTTGACGCCTTTTTTTTTTTCTATGGCTACCTGCGAATTACCGTTTTTAGAAGTAGTCGCACTGAATCACTATTGGGCACGCGATATTAAAACACTTCGAGAGAATTCGCGAGAACTGCGAATATTTTGACGGTTTCTTGTTCCATTTGGTTACACTCATTACGGCAAGAACTTGAGGTCCTTTTCCGTTCCTCAGGTTAACAATACCTTACCTTACAACTTCTTTTACTTCCACCCGCAGAAAAACTTGAAAAAGTGCTTCGCCATTTTTCGTTTATCCTCGACGCCCCGTAATCCTCCACATTTTTATTTCATGATTCTTTGCATTTTTAATTATGTTCAACGTCAATTTTTATTTCTTCCTTACTTTTGTTTCTGTTTGACAAAATCACCACGATATACCAGTAGCCAGCTTTTCTGCACCAAGATTAACTAAACCAAGGGTAAGAGCTCTCAAGACGGCTTTCAAAGGTGGCAATTGACTGGTTTGCATGTGTGTGTGTGTGTGTGTGTGTGTGTGTGTGTGTGTGTGTGTGTGTGTGCGCGCGCGTGCGCGTGCGTGTGCGTGTGCGTGTGCGTGTGCGTGCACGTGTGCGGGCCGTTTGTCTTCCTTGTGTCTAATTTCGTTTTGTAGTGCCACAAGTTGCATTCGAATTGACTCAAAGACTATTCAGCACTTGGCATCGTTATTTTCATGAGGCTGCTGCAGCATTCGGTTCAGTAACGGAAGCCCTTGGTGGCTTTGACAGGCCTGAGTTGTGACGGCTATGCTAGTCTTTTGAATAAAAGTATTAATAATATTAATATTATTCTTATTTTCTTCTTCTTTTTCCTCTTCTTCTTCTTATTATAATTATTATTCGTTAAGCTAAGACACTTGAGTCCGGGGTGTATTCTTGTTTATCTCAGTTTATTATATAATATTTTTTATTCCTCATATTGCTCGTATTCTTCGGTTTGCCATGTTTCTTTCTTTCTCCCGAAAATTGCACAGACTCAATCCTAACGGTTCTTAAAGCACAATGATATCTACAAACGGCAGACCCTGGACGGTTGTCGCTGACATTCAATCCTCTAGCTGCTTCACCATTTTATACTCGAACTACTTGTGCCCAGTGCTAACAATGACTGACGTTCAGAGATTTCGTCGAGTCCCCAAAAAGATAATATATCAGGAAGGAACGTTTTCCCATCATAAAACACCTCAACATGGATCTGCTGAGCTGTGTTTTGTAAAACAACTCATGGAAACCAGTTCTTGCTTTGCAATTTTACCTTTTCAGAGGGTACAAAGAAGCAAGAGAAGATGATAATGCAGTTAATGGAAAGCTGCAAGCAAGCTGGACAAGAATCGGCTAAAATAATCCCTGCAAAAGGGAATTATTGGTACGAGATGATTGATACAGCGCACGCAGGCACACCTGGTTTTGCTCAGTTGCTTCTCAGTAGTAAGCAGACGGAGTTGAATAAAATGTCGTAATCTCCGGTTTGGCTTTCAAAAGACATAAAGTAGGTCTTGCAAATACACCGCCTCGCAAATATTTTGCAGCTACGAGTCCACTTTCGACGGCATGACGTTACTTTCACAGCATGTTGCATGATGGGGTGGACATGAACAATACAGGTCCTCCTTGTGCATTGCCGTAGCAGACTCGATGCAGGCCTGGGACCTTCTCAGCCCCGAGCAGGGCAGAGAAGAGTCCTTGCTGGCAAGGTCACTGGAGTCGGGAGATGTGGGGAATGCCCACGAGGTGCATTCTTTTGGCATCCGGCGGAAATGGAAAAGATGAGCCTCCACGGCCTCTCTGAGATTGGTGGGATGTTCGCTGGCACTGGGACCAATAAGCGATTGCAGAATGCTTCGATTGGTCAGGGCCGAGTCCGTCGGCGCGCTCTTTAACTCCCTGGCAAGCCAAGGGAGGAGCAGGAAGGTACTCGTGGGCGGACCCTCGCGTTGATCTCCGCGGCGCCGTCACGCGCTTCCGCTCTGCGTCTCGCCTCGAGGCCAAGCACTGGCAGCCTATTCGCACGATGCATCTGTTCGACGCGCCACAGTTTAGCTTGAAACCAAGATTTCGCAGAGAAACCGGCCTGTTCATACGTGGAGTATGACGCGTGAAACTTATGACGTATTGACTCACGAGACACCTTCGCCAAACCTTTGTCATCTGCACCGGAAACACCGACTCTTTCGTATCAAAATAATATGAAATACGCACAGTGTGAAGAGACAGTGCGTTTTATTAATACCACTCAGCGAACTGCGACCAGATTCGGTTCGCTGGGCTTCACAAGTCCCGGCAGGCCCGGAAGAGGCCGCTAACGTCAAAGAACAGGAGGCGATCTCGAAGCGGCTCGGACATTTTTGCACCGCTTCGTAAAGGAAGGTTATCCCCAGTCATCCTGTTCTCATATGCGGTGCTTGCACTCGTCGCGATGACTGTTGATGAATCTTCACCGCGCCACCAACCCGTACTGTGAGGCGCCGTTCACACACCTGCCACCGAGCAGGACCAAGACTCGTCGCGCGTACGCCCGCTTCTCCCCTTGCCGCTCGCCATGTTTGTTTGTTTTCTTTTGGCTTTTTGGCTCGGATACGGAATCGGCCTGCACCAGTCTTCATCCCAAAGCGCCTGCTCCGGCTCGAAGCTCAGACGTCATAGCTTGAAGTCGAGCGGCCATTGGCAGCGATCCGCGTTTTTCCTTCGGGTGATTGACAGGCCTCGGTGAGGTTTCAGCGAAGAGTACAGCACCAGGAGCGAGGGAACACGCGCCACTGTTTCCGGAGGCGCGCCACTTTTTCCGGTCGCGTTCACACGGGGAATCTGTTTCCCGGAAACCTAGTTTCGCGACACAAGGTTCGGCAACAAGATGCATCGTGTGATTAGACCTTTAGAGAAGCCACCGTGCGTGGTGGGCGCCTTGGCGCTGAGGCGCATCCACGTCGATGTTTGGTTGCCGCGAGCGGCAACACGCAGAAGATGCGACAACCCCCTGTAACCAAGTTCTGCTCTCGTTATATAAATACTGTATTATTTCCCTGTTGACCACGCCTTCGGACGTCTCTTTGGCTTCGTATGACTTCTCTTCCTGACTTCCATACCTTCAGCACCCCCTCAAACCAGCACAGCCATCTACTGTTGCCCGGCCACGATTGAGTGTTCGAGAACGACTCCCAGGACCGGGCCAAGAACCGCCTGGTGAAACTTTATTCCCTGCGGGGTCCTTTTTCAGGGGCCCTCCCATACTTCACTCGCAGCGCACTGTTTTTGTCCACTCAGCGAGCCGACTTCTTCATTTTGCTTCTATTTTGACCAGTGACGTTTCCCAAAAAACACAATAATTTCTCCTAGTTTTTTTTCTTACAGTTGCGAATTTTTGTTGTCGTTGTTTCGGCGGCTTGAACGAGGGACTGTCCACAGTTGTAGCAAGTCGAGGGAATAAAGCATCTCAACTCCCAAGGCAAGAGGAGGCTCCTAGCAGGCGACGCAGTTCGTCAGGGAGAGATCGCACTGCAGTCTGTGTTGAAAGCGCCGCTATCACGGTGGTCGTCGGAGACATATCAGAGAATCGCTCGGCATTCTCGCCTGTATTTCTCTGTCTGGTTTTCGAAACACCATTTTGGTTTCTTGGCAACCCGAGCTTGCTATGTTCAGGCGGGCACCCTATTATGCGCTCCAGACTGCTTTACCCTCTTTTCAAAGACGACCATAAAAACAGGGAAACATGTTGAAAAAAAAAAAGAAAGGGAATCGCCAGTAAAGGTTTACCACCAGAAAGCATAGCGCGGCCGCCGGTAGTAAACTGTGGTAACCTTTCTCAGGAACGGAGCTGAGCCGAGGCCATTTTTGCAGGAATGCGTCCGCAAGGTAAAATGCACCTTCGTCGAAAATGCTGGGCTTTTCTGCGTGCGGGCACCCGATTTTTCACCGCCTTTTACATCGATGCCGCCGTAGAGCTGCTACTATTGGATCAGATTGTGTCAACATCCCACATTGTTTCGTGGCAGAAATGGCCACACACGGTATAGGTAGGGATAATAACATTTCTATAAACAGAAAATCTTGGTAATGATTGTTTTTGCTATTTTAATTATTTTTCAGTCGCGCCCCCCCCCCCCCCTATCTTCAGTACGACCGCCGGCGCCCCCCCCCCCCCCCGTCAAATCCACTTCCGGGGTCCTGGCAGCCCAGTGGTTGGCACCAGCGGAAGGATAGGGGCAGACAACTCTGCCTAATAGGGGCACGTCGACAAAAGCGCTGCCTCCCCCTCTCCACCGCCATTTTCCGTCGTCCCTTCACCTCCAGAGCACTTCCGACCTCGCTGTCGCCAGCATTTAAAGGCTACAAAACTAACGGTAAAGCCAAGTGTCGAAACTGCCCTTTTGCCACCTCAGGCTCTTGCATCTGTGTTTGAGCACTTCTACAGAAAATGTTTCGAAAAACGGGGAAGTTTGACTATGCCCACAAAAAGTTTACATTAATGGGAACAACAAAAAAAAAGGCAAATGAATAAACATTTTTAGTTTTTAAAGCGGGTTCAAATTTTGGCTAGCTTTATTTTTGGAAGAAATTTAAAAACCTACATTACTTATTTCTTAAATAAATATAAACTAATTTGGTACCGGTCGATAGGACATGTATAGGCCTACATGCGTATATTATTTAATAAAGAAAATGTACGATGAACCTTAAGATGAAAGCTCAATTATGTCACCAAAACGTCAAAGGTGCGACGTTTGGCATTTTCGATTTCTGACATAAATTATGCCAACATACTTCCAGTTTAAACGATAAAATAGACCTACATAAAAAAATACTGACTGGTTTCGATTTCGCCGATTTATAACAACCCACCGAACTAGGTACTTAAAATCAAGCAAGTCTATCTAGCAATTCAACTTGCTCGACGTAGATCTCTGTGTTCGTACTTTTTATTCTATTTTAAAAGTGTTCTTTTTTGCACGAATCGGGTTTATAATATATATATATATATATAATTATATATATATTAATGCAAATAAAAATACCCACCCCGACAAACGTGTTTGATAAAAAAAAAAGCACCCAGTGGTTCATTATTGAGCCTGAAAAGGGCCCCTCATTCGCTACACTTACCTTTGAATTTAAAGGGTGACCGGTGGGTAACTAAGCTCAAGCTACAAGAGGTAGATCCGATACCAGGAGAGCAGTGGGCAGATTAGAAAAGGTGATATGGTGCTTAGGTCTGCCCCAAATGGACACGCCAAAATCTGCCCCACTTTGTAGACGCCCACTTTGTGATTGCATGTTTTTGGTGTACTGGGTGCTGATTATACTATGACGGCAATTTGGGCGAGGACATAGTGGATTTCGCACATGTTTCGCCACAAAAAAGTGTCTAAACACGTTAGTCGTTATTCGGCCGAAACAAAAAAAAGCAAAATACTTCAGTGCCTCCTGCCAGACAACAAGGTCGTAATACCTCCCTATTGACATAAAAGAAACAGTTTCCAAAATCCTCCACAATTGTGACACTGCTGGTAGTCGCTCAAATTTTTTAATTTTATTACTTTGAATTTTTAAGTTCCCTTTAAAATCGTGAGAAAACGTCGTATGCGGCACACCTGGCGCCGGTTTTCAGGACACAGGCTTCTCCCAAGAGCTGGAGCATCTCTCATCGTTATTTATTTATGGGTTCAACGTGTTAAGAACGCGACTTCTCTTCGATAAAAATGACTTTCTCTCTTCGGCATTTCTTTTTTCTGGCGTCGTGGTTTTTTAATGCTGGGCGCCGACAAAGAACGCGCTCCCTTCTCGGACTCTCCGGACGTTGCTAGGAGAGATGACAAAGTGTACTCCGGCCAACGCCGGAGAACCCGGACAAGAAGGTAGCTCCGCTTCCCTCGAATCCTCCAGACCCGCGAGCCAGGATGACAAACGTAATTCCCTTTGGCGCAAATGACCGACATCTTATAAACGAGGATTGATTAGTGCAGCGCGGGATAATATATATTTTGTTCCGCTCCAACTGGGCAAAGAGCTCGTGCTAAAGCCCCTTGGAACCAATCAGCGACGAAGCGAAGCACGTGGCAATTCTCCGCGCGAAAGGAGCACTCCGGCGATATCTTGTCACTTGAGACATCTCCGACGCACTGACCCTGCCTTTGCTGTTCCCCACGTTATTGTGAAACGGAGTAGAGCGCAAACACTGGATCGGCGGGATTTCTTATTCTCGACCGAATGCCGGCCATAAAAAATTCCATTGGGTACTCGCAACTCCTTGAGAGTATACCGAAACGTGACGTGCTTCGACACTAGTTTCTGCCTCCCTCGAAACTTATTCGCGTGGCTAGGGCGTTACGTCCGGACGGAGCACTGGCGGCGGATTCTCTCGACCGCTGCCGCCCCCCCACCCTACCATTCGGTACCCCGTGAACCCTAGTGTATACCGAGATTCGGACGTACTTCAATCACTCGACGTCTCTGCCTCCCTCGAATACTTATTTACCTGGGAGACCTCCTAGAGGGCGTCTTTAAGGCAGTGTTGGTGGTAACGCGTTTCAAGGAGCGGAGTTCCCGGTAACACGGTCTGGATTTCGGTAACGCTGCTACGTACTCGTTACGTTCTTGAAGTTTCGACTAACGGTTAACGTAGTTACATTAGCGTTACTTCTTCTTTTCCGAAACTTAAAAAAATACACGTCATATTTTTTTAAGCGCCAAGCGATTATAAATTCTTTCATTCGTTTCGCATATCCTACAATATTTTCCCTCTATTTTCCCGACGCAAACACTCACCTGTAAGATCAAAACGGGAAAACGTTTTATTTCACAAATAAAAAGTGACGCAAAAGTAACTTGGGTTAATTTTTATCCGTAACGAGTTTCTTTTATTTTTAGGTAACGTAGATCCGTAATGCGTTCTTTTTGTTTGAGAATGAGGAGTAACTTATTGTTCGTTACTTTTTGCGTAACGCCAACAACACCGAGCTTAAGGTAATCGAGGGAAGTTCGTCCCACGAGAACGCGGCTCTGGTATCATGCATCGAGGATCATGCACTGTCTCTGGCGAAAGAAATAAACGCCTTTCTTGCCACTGAGGCCGCATTACCGCTAATCTACGATATCTATCACCATTCTCAGTGACTGCAATGATCGGTAGAATACCAATAGTGGGTGTTCAACGGCGTCTCTGCAACGCATTTTTGTCTTCTTACGGTATCCAGGTTCTTAATGAATATAAGACGAACTAGAGCTGCTCAATTTACTCCCAAATGGCGCCGGCGTCCCCACCCGAAAGCGCCTTAATTGGTCGGCTAACCTCTCGTCACTGCTCAGCGTTCTCCAACGAGGCTAATTTATCAAAGCGCTGTAACCCGACGCGCGCGTTATTAGCGGGGGCTTCTCGGAGATGGCAGCTACTGCAGGTGACGCCTTTGCCTCGTCCCACGAGGAGCCCCCTTAATTGCCCGCACTCTCGCTACTTGGCTAACGAGGGTCGCGTAAAGCTCGCCCGCTGGATCGTCCCCAACGCTAATTTACAGCTTCCATCATACTCTAATTTTACCTTCTTACTCCAAAGCGGGTGACGAAGAGGGAGAATTCACCGAGCGGTAACGAGAACCGACAAAAGGCGACGATGGGTTTTTCTTGCCTTACATCGGGAAGGAGACGATGAATCACCGCGCCCCCTTCAACGTTTTTGCGGAGGATATTGGGAGCAAGAAGGAATCCAATATTTATCATGTAGGAAATAGCGCGAAATTAAACTCACTCACACTGAAAATACACGCACACCGGAAGAAAAAAATGCACTCACGTAGCGCAATATTTTCATTATTTTCAGTGTGAGTGAGTTTAATTTTGAGGTATTTTCTTACACGATGAATACCCAACTCGCCTAAGGATCCATCCTCTAAACAATTCAATATATTTTACCGTACCCAGGAAATGAGCGTCCTGCGCTCTCGGAGGTTTATGAATATATACTGTTTCATTGCTTGTTTTCCTTTACTGAGTGCAGTCAACAAAAATCAAAGGCGGTATCAGGCTCCGATTATAATGCAGTTTCTCACACAATACGTGGATGTCGAATTTTGCCTCTTGTGACCGCATGATCAGTGAAACGGGACATCCATCGCTTTTTTATTCACTGAACTGAATATAGGGACGCCCAGGTGATTGGTACTCTCAGTACACCGCGGACAAGTGCACACTCAGCGTTCTTCTGAAATCTTGTAAAGACTGAATAGCCGATCTGTCGGTTCGTTGACAAATGTGCCCTTTTAACAGAATGGCGCTTATATGCGAGCAATATTTTACGCAAATTTCGGCCCGTAAATGGTTTGGCCGAAATATCAGGAAAAACACTTGCTTTGTAGCAAATATTGGTTTCATGTGCTTGTGACTATGTTTACCAGTGCCCCCTCCCCCCCCCCCCCGCACAGTTTCTACTCTGATCATCCCACTTCGTTGCTTAGTCTTTAGTCTAAACTTTCCTCTTCCATATCTTTCTCAGGCGTTTTCTTTCAGATGTTGCTAATAATGGAGTCAGTTGCGTGTATGTACCGATAGTTTGCCTCTTGCGTGGGTAGGCACTTCTCTCCCCAAAGCGATATTCAAAAACGTTTAGGCCCTTGTATCGGAAGTAGTGCTCACCTAACATTTGTTATGCATGTCAAGATTTTGACGGAAATACGACTCATAAGTGGCGAACAGTCGGGAACGAGAATTTCGGGAATCGAATTCGGATGCTTTCACCTGGTAAACAGCCGCTCAGAAACAGGTCAATCGGAGCTTGCCTTTGTCCTCAGTCACGTGTGATGATAGCGCAGAGCCCAAAATATTGATAAAGATGAGTCGCGTTTTGGTGTCTCGAACGTGTTTGGACTGGCGTGTTAAGCGCGTCCTCGGATATGGTCGATCTATTTCTGCCCTATGACGCCATGAAAGCGTCGTGCCTGCCGCGATCGAGGGAGGTGCAGCGAAGATGGATGTGGCAGCTGATGCCTGTTCTGCTGCAAACTCTGAGCATGATGTAAGCACGTAAGACTATGTGCTCACTGTCTAAACGCCGACCGCTTTTTTCGTGTCTATTTCGAGTATCTTTATTCGACGAGCTCCCTCCATAGATGAGAAGGATTGGTATTCCCGAGTACTTTGCGGAAAGGTAGAATAGACGGGTTTCTAAGGGTATTGGTGCCGTACGTGACGAAAAAACGTCGTTCTGGTCGTCCTTTCACAATGTGTCAAACGCTAAGTGAATAGACTCATCTCACCGAGCGTTCGGCGCATGCGTGACGCCACCATAACTTTAGTTCACAGGAGGCAAACGGCTGTGCACTCGTGCTGTCTCGTGCTCCTCACGCGCAGAGATCCAGCGAGGTTGTCGTACGTGCAGAAAGACTAAAGTTCCCTCGATGCACTGTGGCAGCGGTGGCGTAGTCAAACTGGCTGGTGAGATCGGTCTATTCTCCTTTCATTAATGGAAGCAATTTCAGACTATCAACTTGGATCCTACTGGCTTTAGGACGCGATGAATCCAAGCTTACGCAATGCCTTTCACACGCACCATCAAAATCGTGGCGGGAAAGTAATAATCTTGGTCGTTGTAGCTCGCGCTCGGGTACCGAGGTGGACGACAACTTGAACTTCTTTCACCACATGTCCCTATATACAGTGGTGCCCTAGCAGCGTAGCTGCAGCGCTTGTGATTGGGCTGTGTCAGCGACGTGATATATGACATCACTGACACAGCACCACAGTCGTGACGTACCACATGACGTCATATATGACGTCACTGACACAGCCCCACAGTCGTGACGTCCCAGATGGGAACCATAAGAGGGACATCTCGTCCCCAATACTGTGCTTGGAGCGCCACTTGGACTGGCGATGTTCCCCACGCTATCCTAGCCAGGCGTCCAAAGTGGTTCCCAAGTGACAACATATGGCGTCGCAGGAGCCGGCATGTCCTGCTGTCGGAAGCCGCCATTCTGGCGATTGGTCATACAAGTTCCGGCAAAAACTCGGAGCGAAAGCGCCTGTCCCGGCGTCCAGGCCTCCGAGCCTTCGACTCTCACGTTGAAGCGGCAACGGAGCAGGCATCATCCATCTACGCTTCCCTGCCACCTGCCTCGATCGCGGCAGGCACGTCACTTTCGTGGCCTCATCAATGGGAAATAGAGGGACTGAAGACACGCTAAACATGTAAAGATCTAAAAAAACTATCTTTTAATCGAAAAAAATATTTGAGATGCGACATTCGCCCAACCCCCTGCATAGAGTAGAGCGATTCCCAAATGCTACGCGGGAAACTTAACGCATTTTTTAGACTGCCCGGGTGTTGTCTTTCTGGTCATACACCTTTCATTTATGTGCCACTCGTTAAGCGAGGCGCTCGGCATTTTATAAATCCACGAAGCGCCATTTTTAAAGTCTTTTAAGACAACTAGAGCGGCGCAAACGCGATGATTTAGGAAAATAGTCTATGGAAAACGGTGTAGCACGCGGTGAGATAAACCGAAGTGACTCCAGGTCACTCCCGAACTCTATGAGATCAAAGTCCTCCGCGCGGAACATTCCTCTAGGCGAGTAGCGGCTCTGCACTGAAAAGGTGTTTTCGTTTATTATTTATATTTAGTACATATTATCGTTGTTTTCACGGGACAAAAAAAAATGTTTGGGGTGTCCGTGCTTGAAATATGTAGAAAAAAATTCTCATCCTTGTTTTCATTTCATGGAGAAAAAAAAACATACGTTAGATACCGTCAAACAACTCGGATGTGCGTCCGCGAAACATCGTTTCGCGCACTTCATTCCGCCAGGTTTCGGTGTTGGTGTAGCAGTAATTGTGTATCTATACAGAAAACCCAACTCTTCGATGGATGGCCATTGTTTGATATCGACAAATCAACAACCCGGAGATAATCGAGAAAGAGGGAGAGAGAGGCAATTCACCTTTCCCTCACTGCACTTGCTTTTTTTAGCGTTGGCGTCTAGTAAGTCTTAACCCCATCGACCCCGAGATTCTTTATTTGTTTTTGTAAGGCTTCGTTTTTATTAGAGAATAACGAGGGTGTAGAAAACACGCAAGAAAACTGCGAAAATATCAGCTATCCTCGCTTCGGTTGCTTTGGGCCTCATGTTTGCTCGTGAGATACATGTTGTCTTTCTAGATGCTTTTCTTATTTGTTTTTGGGGAAGCGCCGAGTGGAGTCTGGAGGCTGAGGGCCCTGCAGCGTGGGCTCGGGGGCCTTCCTCGCCAGCGGCCATTGTTCCCGGATTCGGGAGTTGGAGATGACGAGGGCTGGCGGGGCTGATGGCTGGATTCGGCGTTAATCTCTTCCCCACGGACACACAGTGGGATTGAGAGACCAACGGATGTTTTCTGGAGTTGCTCTGCTCTGTATATTTTCTATCGATGAAAGGACGTCTGCGTCACTATGAAAGGCCCTTTTGCCGAGCCAGTCTACGCCCTGGTGCACACCTTGGTCAGACGCACTTTGTTTTCAGAAAAGGAATTGATGAAGGCTTCATGTATTTATCAACCCAAGCTCGCCAGTGCGAATCCAGGACAGCCGCCTGAAAGTGCTTCGTCGAATGGGTCTTTTATATCGTTGGAGACTGTACTTCCCCGCACCGGGACACACGTCTCTATCTGATAACTTTCGCTTTTCTGCGTGTCCTTTCGCGACAATTTTTACTTTTGTTTTTAATACGTGCTTTGCTTTCACGACTAAGGATATTCCGGGTGTTTTTAGCCACGCATATTGAAGGATTAAAAAAAATGAAGACAAAAAGACACAAATGAATGGAAGTCCTGAATCGCGACAACACATATTTCAGTAAATCAGTTCATAAAAAAGAGGCGAAAATTCCTAACCAGGCTCACTACAGCACCGGCCGACGTCGGTAAGAAAAAACAAAATACAGCGCCAGGTAGGGTTATCCTTTACACGCTTTATATGAATGCACCAGCTTGAAATTCTCACGATCAAGACCTCGAATCCATAGCATATGCCTCACCTTGGTCTCGCTAGGGGGATCGGTGGCCGAGTGGGCCAGCGCAAACCATCTCGGAGCACGTGGAGCGAAAGCTCGCGCTGCAGAACCCAGGGATCCTGGGTTCAATCCCCACCCCTGCCCGTTTCGATCTGGATGAGCATCGTACCGGCGTGCGGTCGTGTATCACTACTGCGTGGTGCACGTTAAAGACCCCAGGCTAGCAAATGTACTGCACTGGCTAAATTGCTCATCTACAGCGAGTGACTCGTCGCAACTTTAAATGGCTGACCAACTACACGCTGTATAAATATCCCCACAACCCAATTTTTTGGTCTCACTTGTATTTCTTCAACGTTTTCAAACCACTGCGAAACAAATGTCTTTTTGTCACGCTGGCGCCATCATTAATTCAGAAATAAGAATCTCTAAGATTGTCCATCTAATTCCCAATTTGTCTTCCGCAAACAACCGAACTATCAAAAAACAAATCAAAATAATTTTTGGCAGTTAATAGCTTCATCGGAACATAAACGCGTCATGAAAAAGCCGCAATGACGTCACAGTAACGTCACAATGACGTCACAGCAACGTCACATTGACGTCACACTTACTTCGATGTTGATAAGAAGGGAAGAACAGTAGCACCACATCCGTTCGCCAGACTCCGTCTTAATCATTCGATTTTATTTACCTATCTTCGCTCAATGCCAACATAATGTTGTAAATCAAATCTGTGTTTGGCCTGCAAAAATAGACTGCCATAAATTCAAACGAATGGACAACTCGCAAAAAGTTTTGCTATGAACACCCGGAACCTACGGAGTTTGCGAGATTCCCGAAGGGAGCTGCGCCTCGTTTCACTTCCCGTCGAACTAATCCCGATTTGAAGGTATACCTCTCCAAAGTTTTGTACGATATCGCCACAGCTATGTCACGCTCCACCTCTGCTGGTTTTGGCCGGATTGCGGTTGCTCATTAAAGAAATAAGGACGTCTGTCTGGCTCTGAGGGAAACGAGCACGACCGCCCCGTAATGAATCTCCCTTCTAATGGACCGAAGATTCGTGATAAATGGTTTTTCACCGAACATAAGCAGCTTAAATTTAATGCTTGGCAACTCCAGGTCAATGGTTTCTGCGCATTCAATATATAAAAAGATATAGAAGCAGGCCAGACAATAAATTATACCGAATCGGATACCTATCTATGTACCTGAAAAATATATTGAACTCTCATTTTATCTTACCCACATTTGAAATCATTCGTCGTTCGATACTGCTCACATACTTGAGTGTTGCAATCTATGACCCTTCGACGCACTTAAGAAACTATTAGGGTAGATCTACCATCCTCCTTTTCTAACAAGCCGTGGTTCGCACAAAAGTCGGATTCCAGCAGAAGGGAGCGCCAGAGATTAGGATGAGACGCCAAAGTTTCATAATTGGAGGTTTGTACAAATGTAGAAGAAAACAGTAATTCTCGTTCACCTGAAATTAAAAAGAGAGAAACAATGAATACTCAAAATGACTTTATTTTCCCGGGTTCGATATTTTGCGAATTTTGCAACGTGTGGGATTCCGGACCATTTCGCGGGAACAAACTTTCGCGATTGGGAGTGGCACGGCATGCATTCGTTACCGCAAGGTAATATACTCCCGCGATATATTTTTTGCGACACCTTTGAGCTCTAAAAATTCGCGAAAAGTAGATCCTCGCGAAAATTAAGTATTTTACAGTCTTTAAATGATCAGGCTTCTCTTATCTATCAGTACGATCTGAAGGATCTTTAAAAATAGTGTCAGAAAAATACGTTCTATATTAAAATACGCAGTATTGAATAAAGCAGCGGGATATTCTTCCCACAATGTTTAATAAATAAAGTGTTACTAATTGCGCCACGATAAAAGCAATTTCTCGAAGTGCCTGCGATTTTAAAATGGGTCCTTCCCATCTCGTTTATTAATATTGTCACAGATGCCAAGCTTCGTAGCATTACGCCAGAATATGATGGAATGTTTAGTGAACTACACAGAACCAGAAGCACCGATATTCTTATCGCTCCTTTTCCCCCCTAAAAAGGGAAATTGACAGCCCCTAAGGTTACGATAGATGCTCTGGGAATCATGATACATGATATTGAGAGGCAATACATACGACACGTTCTTCAGTCGCTTTCTCCTCCTCCTCCTCTATATACGGGATGCTTCGTTGAGCTAAACATGATATGTTGATATGGAAAAACGGATATACTTCAAGAACAATTAGCCCAACTCCACGCCTTGTTCCAAATGTAAAGCCAGGGCCTCTTCCCGAAAGGCGGGTTGCGTGACTAGTATAGGTGATAGGTTAAGATCTAGGTACGTGCGATTTCATCCTGGACAATGTGACTGATCGAGGAACGGCCATCGGGAGTGGGTACGCCGTGTGTCCGTCAATGTGGCATGCAATAGCGCGACAAATGTTTGAGGGAGCGGCCAAGATAGTGAACGGAGAACCAGACCAAGGCGAGGTCTCCAATGTGGTCAGTATACAGGTGACGATGTGCGTCGAAAACAGGAGCTGATCTGAGCTTGCTGGGATGTCCGTGCATGATGCTGGGCGAGGAGGCGCCATTCTTCAGCCCGGCTAAGAAGACGGGGCTCTGACCTCTGACACAACGGAGGGCAGGATGGTGTCGAGGGAAACAAGTGCTTCTGATCCACGAATCGTATCGAATGGCGAAAAGTACGTGGCCTCATTGATAGCGGTGCTGTTTGTATAAATTACGAAAATCAGTATTTCGTCGCATCCTTAATGATTTTATTGGATATACCGTATACGTAGCAATAACCGAGGAATGTGCGTGGTTAAATCATCCCGTCATAATGTCGGGTGCCTGGTTGAGTTCGCATCGCGCGCGGCTCACACTCGAAGGAGCAGGGTGCGACTCCACCAGTCTAGTTATTTATTTTATCTTTTGCGACTCTCTTAGAAGGTTGTAGTAGAATTATGCGACGCATCGCTTGTTCCTGTGCAAAAGTGTCTAGACTGCGTAATCGGTATAAAAGGGGCTCAGAATGGCCACACCAAGAGGGGGCGCAATTTCTTCTCCATCGGATAATGTACGGTTTCTTTTTGTGCAAGTATGTAGACGCAAGTTTGCCTCATTAAACCGTTATTTTCAATTTCACTTTCATCGCCTCCTTTTTATTCCTAAGAATATTATTGTTCTAAGCATGGTGTTCGGTGGTGGTGGTGGTGCAGTGGATGGTTCAAGAATGTCGGGGGAGACCATGTCTTACAGATGACAAAAAAACTCTAACCCTGTCACTTATGGGTTAATTATAATGATAAGAATGGCTTTATTTACAATGGTGAAAGATCGAAAAGAAATATCTCCCAGCAGTTTGACTGGTCTTCAGTCCCCTTAAGTACAAAGCAGTGGCGAGAATAATAATAAAATAACGGGAGAAATTACGCAATATTACGAAGCACCTTCATAATAAAACCACAAAAACCACCAACAAAGCAATAAACAACATACATTTGCCACGCAATTAAAATAAAATAAAAGTAAAGCGGAACACAAGTAACAAAACAGCAGAGAACTTAACAATATTGTTTAGAAATAACCAGAAAATAAAAGGCATCTGAATTGTTTTTTTTATGCTTTGATGCACTGGAGAAAATCTTGGCTGTATTTGCAAGTGTACATCAGAGGGGATTCGTGATGCTGAACATATAATGGTGGAGAAGGAACGATGCGGCTTCCGTATTTGCGGTGCGGAGGTAATTGGGAAAGATGGTCGATGGCGGCTACAACCCAGCGTATTCCAAGTGCGGACTCGGGAAAAGGCCTAAGTGAGTTCATTCCGACGCTCTCATAAGGTTTTCTGGAGGGCGGGGAGGCGTTATGGCTGACGAGGGCCAGAGGGTGGGAACCTTGCAGCATTGACAGGCACCACACAATGGGACGGAGTAGCCAAAAGAAACGAGACCACACACGGTCGTAAGTACGAAATGCACACAAGTTTCCCGCAGTGGGATCGTCACGAAGCGCAAGTCCGGTGTTTCCGTATCACAAGAACAACTTGTCCTTTTGGTTCAGAGTTTCGCCGATAAAAAGTGCGGAAAACTCACGCATAATTGATTTAATTATTTATCTATTCATACAAATACCGATTGCGCCGTTGGGCATTATGCAGGGGCCGGGGTTCATGTGGATTGCGTACACATAATGAATATATTCAAAATTCATACACGCGCACAAAAAGGGTTACACACACAGAAGAGGGCACACACACAAAAGGGAGTACATGGATTGCGTACACATGATGAACATGTTCTAAATGCATGCACACACAAAAAAAACAATGAAGAATAACTACATTTCTATGTTCCAATACAACGTTAGGCATTATGCAGGGGGTACATAAATTGTGTACACATAAAGAACATAATCAAAATTCATGCACAAAAAGAAAAACAAAGAAAAATACATTTCTAAACTTCAATACAACTCTCTAACATATTATAAAAGACAACGTCATCAAAAAACCGGAATTGGCTCTCCGGCAAGTGAATTCCATTCCCTAGCAGTTAAAAAAATATGAAGAAAAATTGTTAGTTCAGTAACGAATCTCTGCTACTTTTTTCGAGTGATCTAATCTTGAAAATACATGATGCGGCTCATATATATATATATATATATATATATATATATATATATATATATATATATATATATATATATATATATATATATATATATATAACATCGTTCAATACCTGTCCGTCCATGATACGCTGTGTTAAAACATTTCACCCTTAAACACCTCCGAGGTTTAAGAGTGACCTAACCTAATCTATTTTTCATTTCTGTAGAACTTGTCGCATACCTTAATGCCTGATTCTGGAACTTCTCTAACTTTTGTTCTGGGTAACTCTGCGGTGGGTCCCAGATGACGCACCCATATTCTAGAATTGACCTGATAAAAAAATATATAATGTCTGTTTCACATTACGTGATGTATTTTTACAATTCCTGCGGACAAAGTACAACACTTTACTAGCCTTGGCAAGCGTATAATCGATGTGATCATTTCATTTTAAATTGGACGAAAGATGAACCCTCAAGTACTTATAGCTGTCTACACGTTCAAGTATTACATTTTCCCTTTATTTGCAGTTGGTCAAGTATACCATATGAAAACACATATATTTACACCTTTTATATTTCAGCACATTTCCCAGCGGTCACACCAACCTTGCAGTACTTCTAAATTGTCCTGAAGTACACAAGCGTCCGCATCATGTTCAACCACTCTGAATACTACACAATCGTCCGCAAATAATTTAACATGAAATTGTACACCTTCACGAATGTCATTGATAAATATAAGAAATAACAAGGGCTCCAGCTCACTTCCCTGTAGTACCCCTGGGGTTACTAGAATTGACGTAGATTTCTGACTTTTCAGTACGACAATTCGTTCACGTCCAAAAGAATAGTCAGTAACCCAGTTGACGATTTTGTGGTTGATACCTAGGGATATACGTATTGTAATATTAAATAATGTGGCACGGTATCGAAGGCTATACAAAAGTCTAAAATTATACATTCTACACGTTGTTTGTTGTCAATAGCATTGAAAACAAAATGGGTGATTTCTGCCAGTTGTGTGACAAACGAGGAACTTCGACGAAATCTGTGCAGGGCTGCAGAAAAGAAACAATCAGAATCGAAGGAACTGTATATCAAGTTTTATAATATATGTTCAAAAAGCTTACAAGAAATAAACGTGTTAAGTGACATTTGGCAATAATATTCTACCAGGTTTCTTCAAACGGACTTAGAAATCGGAGTCGGATTTGCCTTTTTCAATTCTCTCGGGACTAAACCAGTTTCTAGTGACTTGTCAGAAATATGTAAATAACCAGCAGTTTGTTCTCTGCAATTGTGAAAAATTATCGGCGAAAATCCCTCTGGTCCGCAAGGTTTTGACGTGTCTGTCTTTTAGTAAAGCCACAATCCCATCTACTATGATTACCACATCCGACGTAACCGTATACATCGTCTGATCAGATACATGAAGGATACGATTAGGAACAGGAGGCGTGAAAACTGACTTAAAACCAGCTTGAAATAATTCGACCTTCTCAATATTCCCATTTATTAAATTGCCATTTTGTAACACAGCAGGAATAGAAGTATTATCTTTTTTGTTGGTTTTCACATATTTCCAGAATTCTCGAGGACCATTTTTTAGTTTGTTTTAAAAAGACTCATAGAAAATAAGACCGCTTTCTTGTACATCTTTTTTAAGGTTCCTAGATAACTCTCCAAGTTTTTGCTTCGGTGCATGAGACAAACTCGTTCGATACCTTTTATAAGCTCTGCGTTTACCTTTCGTTTGTTTTCCGTATAGGGTAAGTTATCCACGGTGTATATCTCTTATTCGCTGTAAGACTAATGGATGGTATGTGAGTTTCAATGTATGTTCATCTTGGCGCCTTGACTTCGTGATTTAGTGTCACATCTTTGAAGGAACTGTAACAATATGACCCCCAAAAAGTGTTTAACCCTCGAGTTGTAACATACGTTTTTGCTTATAATTTTAATATAACAGTTTAAAAGATATAATCTTAAAAATGGGGCCCGAATATTGAACCGACTGTGTTTGTGACAAATCGAAAAAACCTCGTTACGAAAATAAATAATGTATATACATAGTGGCCAACGCTGTATTTTGTTCGATCAACGTTGTATTCTGTTCAATATCGACATTGTCGACGACATCGTCTTAACTGATATTTGATGACGATAATTCCGCAATTAATCCTAGTTGACAAATACTAAAGAGGAGTCATATTTCATTGCGGTCACAAATTACTCATGGCGCAATCAGGTACAACAGTGCATCCTTCATCGCGAGGAGAGGTTTTTTATTCGCTTAGTTTTGATCTTGCAATTTGTCGCGGGGATGCGTGCCTCTCATTAAAGGCCTCATTTCCCTGTTTTGTGTGCGGTGTTCCTACTGAGCTCGGTTTGATAGCGCTGGGCGAATGACATTCACACACACAAAACTGAGAAGCGATCCTAAATTATCTTCGCAATTTGCTCCCAGATTCGTGGGTCATTTGGGTCGGACCCACCCAGGGCGCGCATTTCACGAACGTGTTCCAGATAAAACGTGCGATTAGCGACAAGTGACCTGATTAACGTTACGTCGCGCAGCAAATGCGATGCCTTTTATTTTTGGAGTGAACGAAGCAATCTCACCCATATATTACCGACTGGTAATATTTCGCCTTTTTTCTATTAGCTAGAATCATTTCTTCATTTTCAAATGAAAATGAAAACAATATAATCTTGTGGAGCAACTTCAGTATAAACATGATACTTGGAATGTCAATAAAAGACAGATGGATATGTTCATTAAAGGAAGCGGATGTATGAATACAATATCTACGGCTCCTTGGATCACTATATAATCTTCGACACCACTTGATTTGTTTGTTACGGGCTCTGCTGCGTCACAAATGAAATCTGGCGCCGTAATCGCTGACATAAGCGACCGTTTGCGTATATTTTTGTTTGTAAAAATTAATTTTTTTTGAAATCCCAGTTTGGTAAAGTTTAGGAACATAACGCCGGATAGCCTCGATTACTTTAGACGAAAATTTCCTATGGACCGCAGCATGGTCCTTCAAGAAACGGATCCAGATAAAGCGTATACTTTCAAAGTTTTCAAAAACTTAATGTCAGCTGCTTTTCGCACAAATCAATTAGTGCTTCTAGGAAAATTCAGAAACCATGGGTTACGAACGAATGACTCGGAAAAAATCGCATGAAAATGCGCTATATAAAAATATTTGTGAAAGCGAAGGAGATTGAAAAAAAAAACAATTTAAAGTGTTATCGCAACCATTTAAACAAAGAACTTCTAAACTTAAAAAAAAGAATAGTCCGTTGATTTTTGTTTTGTTTTTACGTGTGATCATAGAACCGATATTCGTATGCAAGAAACTGAACTCTGTTCTAAATCGCACACGTACCCCAAAACACGTAGGAAGGATAAAATGCAATGGTGAGGAGGTGACAGGACAAGCATTTCTGAATGTATTTAATGAATATTTCGCTAGTTTAGCTGAAGAAACTTCCGACTCAGACGCGTGCAAGTTTATTTTCGAAATTGTGAATCCATATTTCTTAGTCCCATTACTGATATAGAGGTAATATCTCTCTTCAGTGCACTAAGAAACAGTAAAAGTTGTGACGCCGGCGCTTTATAGAAAAAGCTTGTTAAATATGCAGTCGATAATATTTCCCTTGCCTAACGCATATATTCATTCTCTGCTTGCAAGAACTGCGTGTTTCCCAAGCCAATTCAACTGGCAAAAGTACGGGTTTATACAAGAAAGATAGTAAAATTTAACTAGGTGATTATGGAACGGTTTAAATTTTTCAGATGTTTTCGAAGGACCTGGAAAAAGTTTACTATATCACTTCACTTTGTTTGCGGATAATCATAGCATGATTCATGATAATCATCATCAAAAATTGATCTCAATTTTCCTTTTTGCAGAGAGAGGTCCATTGACCTTACATTTCTTGCACAAAAAAAAACCTATATTCTCAAGAAAAAAAAACAAAAAACTAACCCTCTGTTCGTTTATTGACTTTACGAAAACCTTTCACTATCTGACCACAATTTGATACTTAAATATGGAGATGTATGAATTTCGTGGTTAATTGTCACAACTTATTAATTCGTATTTCTCTTTCCGTCAAGAATATGAGCACATTAATGGTCGTTCATCAGCAATAAAACCTATTCGGTCAGGCACTGCCCATGGCAGCATTTTGAGACCTTTCTTAATCAAACGTCACATAAATGGCATTGTAAACACAAGCGAATCAACGAAGTTCAATATTTATGCTGATGACACTAGTTTACTGTTTACTGGGGATACCGCCTCAGAAGTCATAGATACTACAAATGATACGCTAGAAGAACTAGCGAGATGGCCTAAAAAAACGCTCGAAAAATAAACATAGAAAAGACCAAAGCAGTTTTTGTTTTGACTGAAGAGTGAACATGTTGATATAAACAAAGTCATTTGTTAAAACTGCTCTAAAATAGAGTTCGTCGTTGCTTTTAAAACTTTGAGTGTTTTTTCTCAGATACTATGTCATGGGATGATCACATTAATTACATCCGAATTGTCCAGCATTGTTGGTTTATATATCGTAATTAGCACATAATACCACTTAAGATAATTGTTTTATTAAATAATACATCATTTTATTCTCATATAAACGATGGTCATGTCGTATGGAGCACAACTCCATTTACTATTTTTTTAAATATTCATTTTGCAAAAAAATATACTAAGAAGTATTTGCAAAGTCCCATTCGAAGATCCAAACGGATTCACTTTTTACTCAACTATGTGTAACGCAATGTCTTTTTTATTTGTACGGATATCGCCCTTGCGGAAAATATAAGACTGAACAAAATACGCCTGTACATCATCTCGAACATTCACCGAATCTGACACAAAAAGTACTCTTGTACCAACCCGCATTCTCCAACTTTGGATAGTGCCTCGTTTTAAAATAAATCATGACAATAAAACTACAGCACAAAAGCTACCGACCATTATTAACCACCTTCATATGCAAAACATAAAACTTTACACGCGATCGGTGAGCATCTTACGGATAGCAGATCAGTTACGACTGAACGGTGCCTTTGTCAGTATTTCTGCATTTCTTTTTGTGTGTGCATATGCAAGTGTTTTGTTTACTGTATCAATTCCTTTTGGTTTTTTTCTGGAATGATTATAGGGCAGTTCTTTGTTTTGTCGCAAACTCAATTATTGTCCTTATTATTTAGCCACAGCTTCGTATACATCTTCTTGTCAACTGTTAAAGACTCTTTTTTTGTTTTGCGCACTGCTTGTTGCTGTTGATGTTACGGGGCCTTCGGACTAGTCAAGCTGTTTCAGCAGGTGTTTTCCTAAGTCCCCACCAATATTTTACTTTTTGCTGGAATTAGGTTTATTGCTTATATTACTATAGGGAACCGTAATGCTTTCGTAACGCCGGTAAACGGTCTTCCTTTAATCGCTTTTTCTAACGAGAAGAACAAACGGTATAGCGGTACAAATTGCCATGCCGTCACAGCGGCAACAAGGCATCTACTTTATTTGTAACTCTAACAGACGTTACTTTTAGAGCGTGATGACGACCGTCATTTCTCGATCGAACTGATGAGAATGATTGCTGTTCCACGACGGCGCGTTTAGGTTAGGGCTGGCGGCAACCAGTTACAAGTAACGGCGTTAGCGGTAATGCCTTCCTTTTTACGGTAACAAAGTTCACCACTCGTTTCAAAATACTCATGGATAGCGTACTGACGTTACTTATTTTCACTAACGGGTAACGTAGCCACGTTAGTCGTTACATATCCTTCCAAATAAAACATATTCATATTAGTGGCGCCATCTATCCATATATCACAAACGTAATTCATCCTGCTTCGAGAATGGTGGAGTGCCTTCCTTGTTTTGGGACGCAATAGGAGGCCACTCGGAATGTGATTCATCTAGATCGCAGTGACGCATCAACTTACTCAAAGTGTTCCTCGTCAATCTGAGCACCTGTGATGCAACACTCGCCTTCGGATTCTCAAATCCGCTGATCTGCACAAATCGATTTAAAGAATTCTCTCCTTTGGGTTTTTTTCTTAAAGCGAAATGTTGCTCCATGTTGCCAAGCTTATGTCAGCTCTGACCCCTGCACCCCTGCCGAACACTAGAGCCTTGTACGGTGAAATGGTGAAGCCGGGCGTTTGCATAATGAACTCCGAATTGTTGCAGAACGCGTCGTTTCAGCTTTTCTTTTGTTCAAAAATGCTTTTCGCGAGTTTGGAAGTAAGAGATTCAACGAACGCTTGATCGGATACTGCGATCAATAAGAAACCTTGTCAAATGTCAGCGTGCGAGAAAATTTTCTTTTCTTCTAACCGACGGTCACCGCGATTTTGAAACTCATCTTTTAGAATAGGGTCAAAACCAACGAGGCAGAAGGGCTTAGAGCAATAAACTGTTATCCCGTTCACTTGAAAAAAGTTCACCCCCGCTGCCGACGTGTTGTACGATTTTGACCACTAGACACGTGACCGTACCAAATCCTGATACTTTTACGCAAAACTGAGCCAAGATTTGTATTGCGATCGTTGTAAAAAAAAACATGGTAACTATTTCTCAATACTGTTAGCTTCAGATATCAGTGTCTAGCTCCGATAAAACCCAAAACACAGCTCCGCGGCTGACGGCATCTAGCGGAGTTGTGAAGCTGCTCGAATTTGTCTCGTAAAAGCACATTTTGAACTTAAACAAAACAAAACTTATCTCGTCTGTAGTGCTATTAAATGTCAATAAGCAATTATCTGTGCGCGGTACTTCGTTAAAATCTGGACGTAAAACTATAAGGTCACGTGTCTAGTCGTCAAAAATATGCAATATGGCGGCGGCCAGGTGGGGGTCACTTTCAGCTGCCTGTTTATCGCTCTAAGCCCTTCTACCTCAATGGTCAAAACCAGCGTTACTAACACACTCAGTTGGTAAACTCAACCTTCAAACCCGGGCCGCTGGCGTCCACCGTGACCGAGCAAAATACGATAACAGAGCCACCCTTTAGCGACGAGTTGAAACAGGGAAGTTGCTTTATATGGGTACTGCTAGGGTCAGTGAATGTTCCTGGAGTACGGAAACTCCTAGGCTCGAGGTGCGAAGATGGGGGCTGAACCTTTTTTTATTACTGTGGTCACCATGAGCTTTTAGAACTCATGATTTTGCGTAAAAAAACTTTTTTGTAGGAACGTTTATTGGAGATTAGTAGAAAAAAAAACAGACGCGTGATGTTTTATAAAGTCTTTAGTTTATGAGGTTTTTCGGCACAATTAATATTGTTTTTATACAAGCAGTCTCACCGGTGATTTCAGAGTGCGCCTCCAGACCTGGGCTTGTCCTAACTTCGATAGGAATTCGCGGCACGCCCGCTTGGGAGACGGGGCTTGGCGTCCCTGAAACCCCTTCCACCGTATATGTTTTGGCGCCAAAATGGCCGATTAAAGCCAAACTAGATCAGTCCCGGCGGACGCTATCGAATGCGATACTTCCGAACCAATACAAGCAGCTGCGCAGTTCCCCGAGTGGCCGTTGAGGGAGAAATGTCGGCGTTGCGATCGACATTCGCTCGGTTCTCGAGTACGGATCGGTGCCACTTTTCGGAGTAGGCTTTATGGCAGGTTCCCAAATGAGTTATTCTTGTAACGTTGGTCGAAACGCAGACGAAGCGGCCATCTTTGAGGCTTGAAGCCTTGCATTTCTGACTACGTGCCAATAGGCCGCGCCAAAAATGCCGAAAGCCTCTTACACTTAATAATAATATTAATCTTTATTTGGAGTCCTTGAGCCGCGGGTGGAGGGGCAAAAGGTATACAAATTTTACCTGATGAGGCCCCACCCCCTGTACATCGCTCAGCAGCGCCCAACAATAAACGCACGGAAAACAATGAAGCAAATATCGTGTACACAAAAAAATAATCTTATACAAAACAAACAAACAAAAAGCAGTAATATATAAAGTCACACACATATAAATAATATTATACATGATAAGACATTTCATAGAAGCAAATAATAAATTGACAGTAATAAATTGCTAGAGGCTTGTCGCTTACAAAGCAAAGTATCGGTTAACAAGGATAATTACAGAAAAAAATACCTCATAATCAGCTTCCTAAACAGGCAGAAAATGATTAAACAAACAGGTTCTCAACACTATTCATAAAATGGCAAGAGATAACGTTTCATATCTTTCTGAAGGCGGAAAAGTGAAGTAGAACTTTTTATTAGCTCAATGATATGGGGTATGGTTGTTTAAGAGCTCGGGTATTTTATGAGTTAATACTTGGGAACCGTAATTTGTTCGTATTTTTGGTTTCATGTAGATTTCGTTGCTCAGATTATATGGCGTTGTCTTCGGGTTGTAGGTCTCACTAAATGCTATTTCATCTCTGTTGTAGTCACCATGCATATACATTGCAAGTTTGAGGATAAAGAGGCTTTCAATGTCCAAAAGTCGGGGCTTTGCAAAATATGGAGCTGTATGATCAGTATAACCCAGGTTCTCAATACAACGAACTGCTTTCTTTTGTAGATTACGTAACCTATTCAAATTAGATTTCGTAGTGGTTCCCCAGACCAATAAACAATATTGAAAATGGGATTGTAGTAAAGTGTAGTAGAGCTGACGCTTAAGCCAACAAGGAGGGATTTCTTTGAGTTTGTATAAGACGCCAATAGATCGAGATATTTTGGAGCGAATATGATCTATATGACGCGACCAACGTAGTGTTTCTTCAAACCAGACCCCCCAAGAATGTAGGGGAGAACACTCGTTCAGATTCCGAGTTTTTAAAAGTTATGTTAAGATTAAGATTACTGCGAAGTTGCTTATGACCCGGTTTAAAAATAATATATTTCGTTTTGTTGACATTTAGTTCTGTTTTATTGGAGTCTAGCCAGAGCTCTAGTTCATGAAGTCACATATTTGACGAATCTTCTATTGCACTTAAATCATTATCAGTAAAAAATACATTGGTATCATCTCCATATAGGATTATGTCGGGAGTGCCAGGTATGTTCACTACTATCATTTATATATAGTAGAAAGAGCAATGGTCCGAAGATTGACCCCTGGGTTACGCCATAATTTTTTTTTTCTGGTTCAAATTCGAACTTATTTATTTTTACATGTTGTGATCTGTTCGATAAATAGCTGCAAAATCCCTAGTTGTGCCCCTGATACCATAGTGCGTCAGTTGCTTCAGAAGCATGTCGTGTTTAATCGAGTCAAACGCCTTGCGGAAGTCTAAGAAAATTTCCACGGTGTATAGCTGACTTTCAATACTATTAACCAGTTTATCTTTAGTATGTAATACAGACTTTTCTGAAGACGTATTTCTTTGAAAACCATATTTACACTTCACTATTATTTGCCTTTCTTCAAGATATTTACAAAGCCTAACGTTAATTACTTGTTCTAAGGTTTTAGGAAATTGAGGAAGTACTGAAATCGGCCTATAGTTTTTTATATTGTTGCGCGGCCCACAATTATGTATAACACAGGCTCTCGGAAGTTTCATTTTTGTGTTGAAATGTACCAGTTGATAAAGCAGTGTTACAAATATCTGTCAGTGGGACACTGATAAGACGAGAAACTGCTTTTATCGGCACTGCCTTGATATCGTCTACCCCAGCTGCTGTGTTATCTTTTAAGTTCAAAAGAATCTGCATTATCTCTGTGTCTGTCGTAGAGCAAAGAAAGATTGAGTTCGCATTTTGAACTGGTGACAAGTGTAGATCTGAATTACTACTCGTACATGATGAGGCACCAGCCTCTAAGAAATATATGTTAAATTTGTTGACCAAGGATATATTTGAATATAAATCACCATCAATTATTAGTTAATTAGGTAACGCATCGTAGGTCCGAGAAATAAGACTTCTTAGGTTGTTCCATATTTGCTGGAGGTCGTTATAAAGTGACACAAATTTATTCTCATAGCACTGCTTGTGTGCTTTTTTAATATCTGCATTCAGCTTATTTCTTGTCTTTTTATATTCCCGTAATATCGCTGCATCTCTCGTTCTGATAAAAGTATCATAAAGTTTTTTCGATAGTTCATTCTTTTATACTTACCCTTTTTTATCCATGGTTTTCTTATTTTCTTGTGTTTTCTCACATTTCTTAGAGGAAACGCTCCATTATAGCATTGTTTGATTTTTGTTGTAAATATGTCATAACATACACTTGAATTCTGTTCACTGCATACATCATTCCAATTAGTACTTGATATCATGGCATAAAAAGTGTTTATATTGTCACGATTAATGCATCTTGATTCATTTTTTTTGTTCGTATTTCTAGGCGCCAAGCCATATGATTTCTCGCACTCATCCCAAATACCTTCAAAACTTTCCGAGTCTTTTTCCCACGCACTTTCATTTCAAAAAAGACCCACACACTAAAAAAAACAAAAAAACCATGACCCTTGTTTTGTTGTCGAAAAACTCAGTCGCCGTCAATGTAAGGCAAAAAGTAACGGGCCTGAACTTTTATCGGTAACGCGTTCTTTCTCCATTTGTGTCACGTAACGCGTTTCTTCATTTGCAAATATCGACCAACGAATCTTTTCTTTTGGTAACACCTACAGCATTGCGCAGTGCACGTTCGGAGGCTTCGGAGAGCGTACTTACCCCACAGAAGATACAGTTTTGAACCCCGGTTCGCTCGATTTAGCCAACGCTAAACAGTAACACGTATGCTTCCCGTCTGGAATGGCATAGCGGGCCGGACTCGAAGCGTAGCGAAATTCCGAGCTGTGGTTATCGATTAGGCGAGTGAGGCGAAAGGCGCGAGCTGCCTCCACCACCCTGTGCCACGTGTCGGTCGTTTTTTTTTTCTTTTTGTCGGAAGCGCGACGCGCCGACGCGACAAAAGCCGAAAATTTCATCTACACTTTCAAACAAACGCTTCGCCACGCGGTGTACGCTTGTATGGCGCCTGCCTCGCGAAGGATCAAGATGCGAGCGGGAGAATCGGCCTGCTTGAACAATGAGGTCCTTGCAACTGGTTGAAGTAGATTATCATTTGAAGGCAGCAATTCCTTACCCTGTCTGAAACCGTCAATATACGCGAAATTAGGTATCGCACTTAACTATCCATTGGAATTTAAAACATAAAATTACCCGTAGAGCTCAATCGTAAGAAATTAGCACCTTCCACCGAGGGAGCGCTGCTTCCGTCAAAAAGTGATGTCTGCGATGGAACCCTAATCATTACGATTCGCACATCGGCGTCATTCTCAAACCTTTCAGGTAAAGTGCTGTTTCTTTGCCCTCAACATTCGCTGAACTTCTCGTGTACAACTCGGTGATTCGCTCGTGTGTCTCCGAGAAAGTGAAGACTCGGCATCGTATTGAAACTGTTTCGCTTTACGATGAACCGCAGAGGAGGAGCCACCCCAGCCAGTCCAGCGCTGCACACATATCACGTGACCATGCTATTCTCTAGGTGAGGACCACTCACCTAGAGAACAGCCTTAACAGCAATAACATTGATCTAGAAAGTCTAACCTTTAGAGACTTGCGCTTATTATATGCTTGTACGTGATCATTTTTTCTCTTAACATTTGCAAAAGGTGCTTTTAGTTTTGTGCACTGATTTCTTACATCATTGCCTCTAGCACGCTATTATGTTGCTTTTTGTTTGTTTTCCCGCACGCTTCCTGCTGTCCATTGTAGGGGCCCAGGGACTCGTCAAGCTGCTTACTGCAGCTTTTTCTCTTGGGCCCCACCCTCATAAAGGATGGAAATAAAACATTATAATTATCTCCACTAGAGGGGGCTGGATGGCGCATTGAGCAAACAGGTATGAAGCCACCGGAAGTAAGCAGTTTGTCACGGAAGTGAGCGCTTGACAGGCTTTCCCACTCTTACGAGCGGTGGTCTAAACAGTGTCCAAGGCGCTTGATTTGCTTATGTTATTTCAAGAGAGCCTGCTTGTTGCGCAATAACAGTTTATGCAAGCCCGAGAAGCTTGGAACCTTTGATGTGAGAATTTCGAGATTCTAGTTGATTAAGTGTACACGCCCCAAGTTTTTAATAATATCACACGAGCGTCGACCGCCGGGCCGGCAAGCGCCGTGCCGCGGAGAGGTGCGGCGATACGCGGCACGGCGCGGCCACTTCTGCTCCTCTCGGCGCCGAGGAGCATGGCGTCGCCTGAGGCATTTATATCGTTGGCGGCTGCAACCTCGGCAGTAGCGAAACGGGGCCGTCCACGCGAGTAAACCGCTGACGAACTAAGGGAGCGGAAGAACGCCATTCATGCTTTCGCATTCACAACTCACAAGAAGTGCTTAGGTGTTCTCGGAATTTTTTTATCGTTCATCCTACCCGTTGTTTCTACTTTTAACCTGCGGGCGCCAAGCCTCTCAGAGCTTGAAAGCTGCCACACTGCAGCCTTCAAGTGGTTTCTTTTCAAGATATTCTCTCAGCTATCTTCAACGTCAACTAGCGAAGCCTGCTGGTGAGAGATCAACTGCCGATCTAAGCTTTCTAGAAGAATTTTGTTTCATCTTCTTATTCCCTTCGTGTACCACTACCTGCGGGAGGTTAGCCTACAAGCGAACTGCGAGCAGAAACATCCAGGCATTCGGGAGGTCCCTTTTGAGGACCATCTCACATAGTTTCTTCTGACATCAACCTGCATAAGATAAGTCTTCTAACGAAAATGCAGCTTACGCTGTGGGACTTCCGGGTGAACTCTTTCCAAGTGCTTTCTACCAACTTCCACCATCTACACCCTGAGAAAATGAACCCTACTGGGAAACCGTAAGCAGCCATTCTAAGGTTTCCAGGAGGTACGCCTTTAAGTTCTTCCTGCCATCTTCGAGTATTATCGCTCTATATAAGCTAGTCCTCCTAGCGAAATGCTATCCATACGGATAGCATTTCAGAGCAATTATATTCGAAGATGGCTGGAAGAGCTTAACAGACGAACCTCCTCGAAACCTTTGAGTGGCAGCTGACGAGTCGCTGGGAATCCCTAGTGAACCGTCAGCTGCTACTCAAGGGTTTGAAGGAGGTTTGTATTTTAAGTTTTTCCTTGTTCCACTACAATTTCTCTAAAAAAAGAAAAAAAAAAAGAAATTTGCGGCCAAAACGTAATCTGCCGCTTTGAGACTCGCAGGAGGTTCGTTTGAAGAGCTTCTTCGTTTTTTTTTCTTTCTAACTCCTCCGTTAGGACCCGAAGCGTCCAAGCGATATGTGAGCTGCTACACTAATGCTTCCAAGAGGTTTGAATATCTTCCTGACATTTCCGACTAATCAGTCCGTGATTCGTTTCATAATATTCAAATGGACGTTGGGGAAGCGTTCACGGCTATAACTTACTTGACCCGATCACGTTACTAAAAAAGTCAGGTAATTTATATGCCACACTTAGTAATGTAGTAAAACATCCTTGGAGCGTCCAAGCGGTGGCGCAGGTAAATTCTTGGACACGGTATCCTTGCGCCCTCTCTTGGCTATTCTTGGCTATTCTCAGCAAAACGCAGTAAAATGATAATTTCAGCCAAACTACTGCAGAAATCCTTAAGTTCCCCGGGATATCTATAGAGGGCACTAATACAGTCTTATTTAATATCTACTTGAACCTCAGGATTGTATACTTTTTATTCCTGGGCCCGATATATTATTGTTTCATTGGGTCCTATGGGCCACTTTGACAAAATTTTAAATTTCTTCTCACTGAAATGAAGAATCGTAAAGATCCCGAGGAATATAATAGCTGCCGACTCATAGCACACACCGCAGTTAAAATTTCCGTATTTTAATTTATACTTTTTATTCCTCGAGACTTTCAATTTCGGCCCGCTTTTTGCCCCTGTAAGGTTAGCACTCCGCCGTGCACCAAGAAGCTTGCGGCCAAGCTACCTTTACATAGGCTTATCGAAAAAAAGATTTGTACGATGCGTTTGTGACAACATATTGACTAAGAATGTGGCGGTTATAATATGACTCTATAATAATTAGATGTTTACAATCAAAATTTTTGCCCTGGATTTCAAATATAAGCAATTGTTATGTAGGGTCAGAAACACTTCCATTGTATATATTTTGCTTTGAATTTGCCTGTGTACGTAAAGTTTAAGCTCGGTTACAGACACAAACTGAACAAAATTCTTTCAGGCGTGTATAACTAGAAACAACTAGAAATATAACTAGAACGGCGCGCCGCTGGCCGTTCGATTGTGTGTCTTTTTTATCTATCTTATTTTATTTATGCATATATACGCGTATAAATAAAGAACACAACGACGACGACATTGAGAGGGTGACACACCGGGCGACGGCGGTGCCTCAATCTGAGCCCTGGTTCCTCGGAAGAGGCAGCTTCTACTTTGACTGGGCTACCTCCTTGGAGCCTGATGCTTCGACCCCAGTGGACCCCAGTGAGCAACAGCGCCATCATGTTCCTGGGGCTCCTTCATGCACCGATCGAACGGCGTGCCAGATCCCCATGGCTCGCTGCTGACCCGCCCGACCCGCCTCCACGAAATCTGGACTTCTGCGAATCGGACTGCCATCCTCCCCAATACCAACAATCCATGTCGTCGTCATCATGCATGCATATACTCATCACATTATCATGTTCACAAGACGCGGCACCGCGGGCCTCCATGGTACGGGCGGCTGCCTTTCCGCGGTGCCGCGGCTCTCCAGAGCCAAATAAATAAAGACTAAAAACTAAGGACTAAAAGCAAAATGCTTTGCTGACCAACAGCCGGTAGCGCCTTAAAAGAAAGAACAATAGTGTTTCCTCGTTTAGAGGATACAAATTCCAAAACTACACCTAACTATAGTCCGTTGCAACCTAAGAACGAAGGGCGAGGGTAAGACGGGCCGGGGAGGAGGAAGCAGACGGAACGCTAAGAGAGAGGAGGTTTCCCCTCTCTTCTCCAGCGTTCCGTCTGCTTCCTCCTCCCCGGCCCGTCTTACCCTCGCCCTTCGTTCTTAGGTTGCAACGGACTATAGTGGCGCACATCACTAAATGAACATACGCAATACAGAAAATAACAGATGTCTCTTGAACGCAAAACGGCAAAATACACATAATTGGGGAGATTTTTTGTTTCTAAAAGCCAAACTCAGAAACCTAAACTAAACTAATGTTTGCTGAAACTCGAGGTATATCGTGTGCATCGTTTCGAAAACGTATCAAACGAAAACAGCACGCAACCCATTTGACGTTGTTTGACACCTCGAGACACTGGCTTGCACTGGCGCACCGACCGCCGGCGTAGCATAGCGCGTAGTCGTGAAATGTCTTCGACTAATAATAATAATAATAGCATATTCGCAAAAAAAAAAAAAGACTCGGCGCGGACCTTTTTTTTTTGTCAGGGCTGGATTCGGCGCCGTAGGCGTTCTGGCTAATGCAAATGAGCGGAGCGGAATGTATTCCCCCTAGTAAAGTATTTGGCCAGACGCAAACGGTGAAAAGGGTGGGAGGCCGGAGAGATGCACAGGAGAGGAAATTCAGGTAGCGGTCGCGCGCTTCGAATTCTCCGTCTATCTTGCTCTAGGGTGCCTACATATCTGTCTGTCTCAAGGTGAAGACATCCATTGTTGCCCTGGATGTGCCGGCGCGTGACGCTCTCGCGCACTCGGTGCTTGACTTGGGCGGTAAAATGGCTTCTATGCATTAGCCAAAGCTACGCGCTCGAGCTGAGGGACATCAGATTGCGCGTGCTTCAAAATGCATAAAAAAAAACGATTGGGCGGAAAAATGGCTGAGATGTCACCACTCAAGCGAAAGCGCGCGTGTGTACGAAGGCACTCTAACTTGCTCAAGGTTGATACGCCACGTGTCGTGAGAATCGGGAACTTAGAGTTCCTGTATAGGCTCCCTACGGGAGCCAGAGTTTCGCGTTCACACCCGGAGCGCCGGCTTTCCTGCACGGCATGTTGATCCCGCTCCTCACGTGACTGAATTCGGCGAATAGCGGCGCCGCGCGTTCGAGGCGCGCGGCGCGCTCAGAAGCAGGGGAACGTACGCCGGGGCGCGTGCAACGTCTACTTTGCTGCACGACACTTGATCCGGCTCCTCACGTGATCGGATCTCGGCGAATAGCGGCGAGGGCGGCACGCGGCACGTGGAATCAAACGCGCAACTCTGGCTCCCGTAGGGAGCCTATACAAGAACTCTACGGGAACTAAAACAGCTTGTCTCAGAAAGCTGGCCATAGCTACTATACACTGTCTCACTAAATCTGTGCAGTGCAGTGAAAGCTACGAGGTGTCAACAGGCTCGCACAGTCCGCACCAGAACATAGTGACAAGTTGTAGTCGGGTTTTCTCTCGATATTTTTGAGTATCTAAAATTTAGGCACGCAAAAACATTAAAAAAATATATGATCTTAAATTATGTATTTTTTTACTCGAAAAACGTGTTAATCGTCTCATTACTATTATTTTTGTTGAAGAATAAAGTTCTGCTGCTAATTGGTCAATTTTCCGGAGGCGTTCGGATCTGCTCAAGCATTTCAAAGCGAGTTCAAAGAATGCGTCGCTAAAGCGCGAAACAATAATTATTAAAGTGAATATACCCCAAGATAGAGATCCGTCGACGGACTGTGTTTGGGGCGCCGCGGAGGACGCATTTCGTTGTGTTCCTCACCGCCATGGCCGCCATGGCTGACATCTGCTCTCCCCCACGCTGCTTGGCGGAAAAGCATCTTTTTGTCCCACTCGAGCCAAGCAGATCACTTTAAACCTGCTCGGTAAGCTAAAGATAGAAAACGTGAAGAGTGCTAGCACCAATTTTATCTTCGGAAGGGCGGCAGCGCTGAGCGGTGTCAGCAAGCCAACTCTACAAGTGGGCAAGTGAGTACAACGCGAGGGGCCAGGTCGTCTCACCAGAAAATCCTCTCGGGCAGCGAAGGGCTGCGGGAAAAAATAAGAAATTGGGCAGTTTTGACTTGGAAGTTCTAAAAAGGATTGTTCGAGGGTTTTTTCGTGATAACAAGATTGCGACGGTCGCAAAGATTAAGTGTGTCCAAAGCAGCCCTCCATCGGATGCTCAAGAAGCTGGGCTTTAGATTTAAGCGCCACTTTCGCAACTGCCATCTGATCGAGACAGCGAACATTGTGCTGTGGCGGTGTCAGTACCTGCGACAGATACAGGCGTTTAGAAGGCAAGGACGGCCCATTTTCTACACTGACGAGACGTGAATGAACGCCGGGCACACCTACTCAAGGGTAGGGGCCGACATGACCGTGATAAGTGCGCGTGAGGCCAAGCGCTCCGGACTTTCCACCGGGTTGAAAAACCCCAGCGGCAAAGGTGGGAGGTTGATCGTCACCCATGTTGGCAACGAGAACGGGTTTCTTGACGGCGCGAGGGAAGTTTTCCGCGCAAAAAAAGGCAAGTGGTGACTACCTTGAGGAGATGGAAGGAAAGCACTACAAAAAGTGGTTTGTTGACACACGGCTCCCTCGCCTACCTCCAGCGACTGTGGTAGTGATGAATAATGCTCCCTACCATTCGGTGAAGCTTGAGAAAGTGCCGAAGATGTCAACTCTCAAGAAAGACATTCAGCCGTGGCTGCCAGTAAAAGGTGCAACCTGGAGCCCGGACATCATCAAGGCAGAGCTGTAGTAGATGGTGGCCATGACCAAGCACGACGGAGAAACGTACCGCATTGACACGATTACTGCCAGTTGAACCCGATCGAGTTGTCATGGGGCGACATGAAGGGTTATGTTGCGTCCTTTAACAAGCAATTTAAGATAACCCAACTGGGACCTCTCGTGGATGAAGGTATTAATCAAGTAACTGCAGAGAAATGGAAAAATTTTGTGCGGCACGTGGTTGATGAGGAAGCCGCACTGAGGAAAGTTGACCACATCATGGACGACGTTTTCAATAGACAGGAGCCTGTTGTGATCGCCATGGATGTACGTTCCTCGGAATGGGACACTGATAGCTCCGACGATGTCCTGGGGTGTTGGCCCACTGTAACGGGGGCTAATTCACAGTGTACTGAACTTCAGACGAGTCAAGAGAGTGGATTTTTTTTAATGAGCCAAATGCCAATATCAAAGCGAAACCAAGTTTTGCTGAAACTGCCTAGCGTATGTGGTCACGGGTTCTTTCCAGAAGCTATCAAACTAAAATTATTCCTTTTATGCGAGAAAAGTTACTGTGGAAGTGGTCGCCTTACAAGACTCAAATCGAATTCAATAAACAAACAATCGCCTTTATTCGAGTTACTGTTTAGGTAGAATAGGCTTATTTGGAAAATATTCCTGATTAAGATATCACTACCCTGTAAAGTCATGCTGCATGTATAAGTGTGCAATGCAAGGACAAGGTGCCAACAAATTAAGTTCAAATATCATTACTTTGTTGTCCAAATACGACTGTTGGCTCTTAGAAACTTATAATTTTACACAATTATCCTATTTTGGCACTGGCACAGAAACACTACTGTGGAATGTGGTCTCTTTATGCATGTTGCCAGGTTCAATAAAGCATAGTGCACTGTGTGATTTCAAAGAAAATGTAAAAACTCTCAGGAAAGATAACGACAGTATATTTTGGAACAGTGTGTGCTCAGCGTATGTTGGTTATCGTGTTGACCTTCCGTGCACACATAAAGTCCCATGTTTCTAAGTGAAATCGTATACTAAATTGCGTACACAATGTTTACGGATTTCCGAGGTCCTTTTCTTCCAGTGCTGATCACCATCCACATCGTACGGGAACTCCCGGCAGTTCTACTTGCCCAACAACTCACGTGAAGAACAAAGATGCGAGCATCAGTCGCATGAAAAGCACTATAGTAACGGTTTATTCTGATTAGTTAATTTTAAATGCGGCCAAGTAGCATGTCGCAGCACAAATTTCCCTTTAGGTGACAGCAATCATAGTCAGAAAGTCTATTTATATTGTTACTTCATACTATATTACCAAATGAAAACCTTGTTTTTCTTCTTTCATCTATTTAGTATATTTCACCGCACCTGGGACTTCGTGCGGTTAATAGTGATATTGTCACGAATTAAGGCGACAAGTAGGCGAAGAGTAAACTGAAAATAAAGGTTTAATGGGCGAACTTGTGCCAACCAAAAATAAGTAACGAAAGAGCGTCGAGGAAGCAGAAAAGCAGGCGGCGATTCGGCGGCGAAACAAAGCGCGAGCGAGACTGACTCGACAAGGTCACGGGTAGCTGCTTATCTACAACGCGTCACTATCTCGAAAGTTCGGCAAAGAAGGCTCGAGCGTCGCGCGCTCAGGGGCGAGGATGACCTGGCACTTTCGAGAACAACAAAGCAGGTGGAAAGCTACGTCTGGTGCGAGAATGAACGCGAAGCTTCTAGAAGTCGGTGACCGAGCGTTGCTTTCTCGGCACTGCGGGCGGCAATATTAGTCCCGTGCAACACATACAAGGTGCAGTTGACACCGAAGCTATATGTGACTATATGATTAATCAGTGATTATAAAGAGCGTCAGACAAATTAACTAAAGCTATAGAGCTCGTCGCCGGCTCGAGGCAGTGCTTGGAGGCCAACCATTTCCTTATATCGGTGGTTCTCAAATCGGTGTTCGCGGAGCCCTTGGGCTCCGTGGATACCGATTATATTATGTGCTGCCATGAACGGGTTGTTCCAGGGACAGTAGCCATAGATCTCCAGGTACGCCATAAGACGTTTGATGAAGAATGATTTCAGCGGTGACTAGTGTATAACTGGGATAGTGGTTCTGCCTATGAGTAAGTAAGGCACGGAAGACTTTCAGAATGACATTGCAATAATGGGCTCTAAGGACAGGATTGCTCCGATCACTTGATGAAGTGTTGACGACGGTAGCATTGTGTCCAATAGTTTGCGAAGCGTGGTGAACGCAAGAGCGACTATGGTTCTAATTGGAGAGGTGTGACCTATTGCACTTGTCTGTTTTGTCGCCGGCTTACGCACATTCGAAGGCATGTGTGAAGTGATATCTCTGATATTCTGTTTCTCCCAAAAATATGGTTTTTGGGAACCTGATGCTGGCGGACGATACGCCCACAGAGTTGTCACTTGTGCTCTCCGGGCTGTTATGCAGAGAGAACCCTTCCGCAGTTTGAGCCGGCACATTGTTGAGGGTGTTCTTAGGTCGATGCTTGTTTTTAGCGGTCGTTTTCTTGTTCACCTGATTCTTAGCAGGTGAACAGCTCCCTTCGCCTCTCGAAATGGGGTGTTGTGCTCAAGCTTGTACCTTATAACTTCGGCATCTCTCTCTCATTAACTGGGCATTCGGCTGCGTAAGAGGCGTGGTCACCTTTGCGGTTCACGCGGTAGGGGTCGCCTTCGCACATGGCTTCATGGCTTTTTCCACACCGATGGCGCACTTAGGACTCTTTCGTGCATGCATGTGTTATGTGGCCGAACTTGTAGCATCTGTAGCATTGCAAAGGGCGTGCTCGGTAGGAGATAACATTCGTTCTCACGATATCCACTTTGACATGTTGAGGTGCCTGTGTCCCTGCGAATGCCACCCGTCCAACAGGCGATGTTTTGCCAAGTTGTTTCACTTACACTGTGCCGATGGAGGACTGCAGCTGTGTTTTTACGTCATTTTCAGTACAATCGGGGTCAATATTGCGGAGGACGCCAAAGCAGCTTGTGCGGTCTTTCAGTAGATAGGCTCTCCCCGCCATAGTAGAGAGCTTGGTGAGCTTGTTGAGCTCGGCTTTGAATGCAGGTCATTTTACATCGATTGGAAGAATGTTCCGTGCGTTCTTCACCCAAACAACAGTGACCATGCCTGGCGCAGCGTTCTTCAGGAAGTAAGTAAGCTTGAATTTGCTCTGTGAATCAACTTTCTGGTCGTCAGTAGAGACGTACAGTACGGTGCATCCGACTTGAAGGTTAATTCCGTCTTTGGACGCTGGTTCTAGGCTCTGACACGTCTTGCGTCTCTTCTTTCCTTGAACGGTCTCGTATTCACCGTCGTTGGATTCCATTCCGTCACCGTCGAGGATGGATAAGAAGGTCCATGAGCAGCTGCTCACGGTTTTGGCAATAGTTGCCTTCAAAAAATTTCGTATCCGTCTTTGACGAGCATGGCTGAACTTGCTGGTTTCATGGCTTGTTCTTTGTACAATTCGAGGTCGACCGGTGGTTTCGATGCCTTGGCGGGCATTTTTGAGAATGTCCTGGCCTCCCCGACGGAGGCCCCTTTTGTGTGGAGATCGGATGCCTGTGTTGTTGTAGGTGTCCTCAGAATATCAGGTCGCAGGATCGTTATTTACCGGTATTTAGATATAACTCAGGAGACACAAATAGGGTTACCCATAGCTGTGTCGTCGTCGTCGTCTTTTCCTGTCGTCTGCTTCTCGTTCGGCGCGTATTCATATACCGCGGAGTAACACTGTGCAAAGTGGCGTTCGCCTCTGTGATCGGCTCACGAGAACTGCAGCTTCCACTGTACTTCACAGCTTTAGTGACACAGAGTATAAATATGAATGCAATGTTCGACCAGCTCGCGTGGGCTTAAAGTACACTCCGAGTGGTACACCTAAGTAAATCCTGATTTAAAAAAAAAATGGTGGGAAAGGGCCGCTGCTGGCTGTCAGTAACTTCGTGGCTTTTGCCCGTCGCTGTCTCGGCAGACACGCTTGGAAGGCTCAATGAAGATGTTTGGACGTAAAATGTTGTCGTAGTTTTATCACGTAGGGCGCGCTCGAATCAGCTAAGCTTCTTTCGTATCGCCTCGTGCCACTGTGATTCGATCGCTGCTGAGACGTGGACCGGAATAAAAGTCTCGGCGATTCGTGCGCGGCATTTTATGCTCGCCGAGAATAGCCAGCGCAAACACTGGAATTGTAGATTTTCAACGGCACGTACGCGGAACTAAAAACAGGCGCCTGACTCTGCTCCATCGTGCAAAAGAAGACGCGAGGAAGGCATCCAGGATTGTTTACAGCGTCTCTATGGTTCACCTTGATTTTCACCGGCGTGATTTTGGTCAAGTTGACAGCGTTCTCGGCTACTGATTCGTGGCATGTGGCGTCACAGCTTGAGCGTAATCGAGTAATGAAACATTTTTGACGAGTTCGCAATCCTCTAATATTTTGGCGAGAACGTCTCTCGAGCATGCAAAGAGCGAGAGAGGCTTCGGAGGTGCTTGTCCTTAGTGTTTCTTCATACACCGGTCGATGTCGGCTCGTGTAACGTAGCAGAAACACTCAAGGTTTGCGAACCAGGTGCGGGTTTGCAAAGTGTCTCTACTGCAGAAAAATCCCCAGAGCCCCGCAGCCTAGGGAACTTTCCAGAGTTTGCTGCAGTACGGGGCTCTGGGACCAAATCAAGCGCGGGTTTGCAAACCTCCCTCCCTTGCCGCCGCCGCTGCGGGGCTCTGGAAAGTTCTCCCCAAGTGTCGAAAAAAGAAGCGGCCCCGTGTTACGCTCGCTCAGTTCTCCTCCCTCCCGGGCTAACCGCGCAAGCTGCGCCCTTCGTCCTAGGAGCCGGCGTAGAAACGCGTCGCGCTTTGGTCAATACGAAGGCAAGGCCCGAGAATTGACGTCATATTGGGTAGACCTCCGACACGCGCCAAGCGGTACACGCGCTCGAGCTTCACGAGAGTAAGGTGCGGCTGATGAATGCATTTTGGCCTCGCTGCGTGCTGGCGTCGCGCAAGTTGAGAGAGAGAGAGAGAGAGAGGTGACGGTGAGAGAAGTAGGGGAGGTTGTTCTAGCGGGAATGCTGAACTGGTTCCCCGAGTTGAGAGAAGCTGAAAGACGCGCTGGGGACGAAGCCAGCTAGGCAGCGTTAAGCGGATCCACGAGTGATGACGTCTGGGAGAAAGGAGCCGCAGGCCTTTCTTCCAGGTGCCATTCACTGAGGCGAGTAAACGGGAGGCAGCACGAGAACAGCAGAAGGCGCAGGATCCCGACGCACGATAGGCAGCGCGTGGGCACCGAGGGCGCCTGTATTAGCGCCGAGATGCTTCGGTGGCGCCCTTTTATGGTTTCCGTGCGTCACGCCACAACCAGGGTTTGCCACGCGGTGATTGGCAGGATTTGCCTCGCCATGAACTGGCGATTGGCCTGGCATTATCAGTATACAAGAAGCTAAGGATTGGCCAATCGCGAATGCCAATCACAGCGAGGCTTTTGGTCGTGCACGTCGCTACTACCCCCAGGTTGGCCAGGTTCGCGAGGATGAGGCAGAGAGAAAGCGGCAACTGGGGGCCGAACGCGACCAGCGGCGGGACGACGAGGCGGACGTAAATCGGCCTCGGGTATGGAGCCACGTCGTTCATTTCTCTGCTGCCAGCGGAGAATTTCCGCCGGCATTCCTGGAAAACCCCTTCGGGTACTCGTGCGACAGGTGCGACCGGAACTGGTTTCGGAACTAGATTCGGACACTTATTGACTATAATAGGCTAGTTAGCACGGGTAGGAGTGGACAATGTTCGAATGGAGAATAAATTCGGAAAGCACATAATAATATGTACTTTCACTTGTCAAAAAACAACCAGCATGCTTTTGGTGCAAAGAATTAACTGGGAACAGAAAAGAAATTAGCATATGCAGAAAGCAGTATTAAACATGAAATGCACAAAAATCACAAGTTGGCAACAGGACCTTCCACTCGTTTCATGAAGAGAATAATACCATTGAATATAGACCAGTGTGTGCTCTGTTCCATGGATGCCGCCATGTTTGTTTATACTGACGCCACGACAGTGACACAGCAGGAAGGCTGCGCTTCTTGCGACATTTCGTTTTCTTTTAGGAACCCTCGCACATACCGTAGTGCAAAAACGTCAAAGACGCATAGTCGTGAAGCCCTAAGAACACCGCCGATGTCAAGAGAGCTGTAAAAAGCGTAAAATCTTGTTTTATGCGCCTCTCCTTTCTTCACAAGAAGCTGCGTTTGAGAATATTATTCCTAATTTTTATCGCTGGGGGCTAGAATATCGGACACTGGTTCATATCAATTTCTGCATTTTCAATTCGATTAAATAAGGTTTATGAGCGTGACAAAGTCGAGGGGTGATAGGTGGTGTGAACGTAGAAAGTGCTGTGCTCCCTTGTCGAGCGGGAGGTGACATAAATGTTACATTACATGAAAGCGAATCACTATTTAATACGACATCAGCTATCTTGTATAAAATGACTAATTCACGCTGCACTCTTCCATCGTGTAAAATTGCAATCACAACCTTATCAGGAATAAATTTATAGTCAGAATAAATTCGTTGTTGAAAGTAGTGATCGTAATGTATGCGTATGAGAATGTGTTGAAAGTTTTCGATTTTTAGTGCGTGAATTTCTGATAATGAGTTCCCAGCCAGAGAACCGAATTCGAGCCTAAACGAAACCACTGCCCAAAACCAACGAATGATGAAGGCTGGGTTTTAAACCGTTGCATAATGCGACATATGACATTCAAGATTCTTGTCTGTCGCACTACGAGCAATAAAAAACACGTAGGCAGTAAACATCAAAGCATTACTGAGATAAACGCCAAAGTCTTTTTCAATAAACACATGTTTGATTATCGTTCCTTCCAGGACATAATCGTGGTGTATTGTGTGACGCCTGCTGAAATGTAAGATATTTGTTTTGACGGGATTCGGCGATAAGCGCTTCTCTGAACACCAATGAACAATTCGTGAAACATAATGCTGCACACATGGCACTCAACGGTCATATATATATATATATATATATATATATATATAACTGGGAAGAAAAAACCTTCGGTGAAAACAGCAACAACGGACGATTTATTCTTCGACGTTTCGGCCGGAGTCCGGCCTTCGTCAGGAAGGCCGGCCTTCGTCAGGAAGGCCGGACTTCGTCGAAGGCGGACTTCGTCAGGAAACCGGCCTTCGTCAGGAAGGCCGGACTTCGTCAGAAGCCGGCCTTCGTCAGGAAGGCCGGAGTCCGGCCTTCGGCAGGAAGGCCACCGGGGCCGAGCGCATCTCGGCCCCGGCGGCACTGCGCCGAGTGGAGAGATAGTGCAACCAACCTCTGCTGCGCTGTCATCGCGCGACGCAGCAGAGGCTGGTTGCACTATTTCTCCACTGGGCGCAGTGCCGCCGGGGCCGAGATGTGCTCCGATAACAAACCGAAACCTAAAAACCCGTTGAATTTGTGCGGTTTTTCAGACAGCCGTAAAATGCTTCGCGTGCCTTCTATCGTTCTGCAATTTGTTGATTTAGTGCTTTTCGACGATGCTGAGCAATTTTCTAATTGAAACCATGCCCTTAAACGCAATATTAAAAAAGTTAATTGCGCAAAAATAATTAACAACTCAATTATATCGGACTTTAATAATTTTCCTAAATGGGCCCCTGGCCAAGGACCAAAACGACTACAAGCCTTTTTTCTTTGCGATGAGTAGTTTTTGCAGGAGTGATTTGGCCTGAGTTCTCTGAAACACCCTGTATATATAACTGTGGAGAAAAGAAAACTGTAGTGACCTGCGTTGAGTGATTTTGCCACCAGACGGGTCTTATATCTTGTTATATCTGTTATGTATCTATCATGTCACGTGACAGTTGTTAATAAACGATCCGCCGTCCGTCAGTGACGTCAGAGAACTGCGGGACACCCGCCAGGCAACATGTCTGTGTGTCCCTCTTCGTGTGCCCCGAAGGCGCGGGGCCGTGGCTCGGCCACACCATGCGAGTGCTGGAGGCGTCCTTCCCTTCCCGTACCGTCGTGGAGAAGAGATTACTACAAAAAACCTTGGTGAAACCAGCAACAACGGACGGTTTAATCTTCGACGTTTCGGCCGGAGTCCGGCCTTCGTCAGGAAGAACTCTCACAGATGAACGCGGGTGGTATTTATGCAATGCTACGGTCGAGTCTAAGATTTAAAAAAAAACGGCGGGATGACGGTTGGAGTTTCCTTTCAAGCGTAGGGAGAGATTGTCCGGATGGGCAGACGTTTATACAATGCTACGGTCGAGTCCAAATGTCAAGGACGGGAGGGGGGGGGGTGACAATTGGAGTTTTCATGAGAGGGAAGCGTCGGGGTAGTTAGTATTCGCGTGGGACGGCTTGATGTTCGGGTCCAAAAAGACGGTGGGATGATGGTTTTAGTTTCTTGAGAGGGGATGCGCAGGGTGAGTTTGTGTCCGGGCGGGCAGGCGGGACCTCGATGATAACGCACAATAAGCGAGAGTTACATAAACAAACCAAACTGCTGTCAAAAAAAGAAAAAAAAAGGACGGACATTTGGGTTGTTTTGTGGGGCATGCATGAGTCAAATACCTGGAAGGAAACAATGTTAAACCTAGATATAAGAGGAAAACAAATGATTATCAAAACCAAATTACCAAATGATGTCGAAACCATGCCCGTTGTATATATATCATATATACCGGGTGCTTTTTTTTTAAACTTAACAGATTTGTTTAAAAGAAGCCGTGAAAGTTACTTATGCGGTTTGTGCAGGTGAGTGATACGGCCAGGGGGACATAGTATAGAGGGCTAATCGTAACGATCAGTCGGCTAATTAATTAAAATTTGTTAATCAACCTTTTAATTGATGAAAATATACATATAGTTTCAATTAGAAACTTGCTGAGCGTCATCGAAAACCACTAAATCAGTAATTTTCAGAATGACTTTGAGTGTGTGAGAACCGTAGCAGTGCACCAAAGTTACCACTCGTGGAGCAGGTACAAGGCTAACGGTTGCGGTAAGGCGCCCGCGCGATTTTTCCGTCTCTTATTAAAGCCCCAGCGAGGTGAGTGTCAGGTCCGCGGACTCGGTTAACTCGGAAGGAACCAATCGCGCCAAACTGTCCGAGCGACCATTGGCTGTACAAGGCGTATTTGTTTCCTTCTACGAAACACTTTCAGCATTTGTTTATACAGCTACCTTAGTAACACGAGCGCTGTCAAGGGTCATTGAGCCAAGGACAGATTTTGATATAAGAAACAGGGAAAATGATGAAAAATAAAGTGTCCCCTGTCCGCTCCCGCCTGAGCACTGCAGACTTGTGCAAAGGAGGGTGGACTCAATCGGGCTTGGCCGGAGTTTCACGGCGGCGCCAACTGTCATTGAACGGCTATGGATCATTGAGTTCAACTGAGCTCGCCTACCTCAGTTCACTGGTGGGGGTTCGCCCCAATAGAGCTAAAGATTTATCTATTTATTATTTATTCATTCATACTGCTAGCCTATTGGCCGCTACCGGAGTTAGTAATTAGTAAAAAGACCAAATTTTCGAAGCACACTTCCACAAATGATTTGCCCAGTAGTGATTCAGACACTGATGCAATTAAACGTATATAAATATGAGCGAAGTAAAGAAGACAGAAAAGAAACGAAAAGCAAAACAAATGATGTATAGTGTTGGGCGATGCCTCTCAGGCTGACTTCAAAACCTTCGACGGTGTCGCATTCAAAAGCACCTTACGGTGGGTTGTTCCACTTGGCTATGGTCCTCTCAGTGTTGTGATTGGTCGTAGTAATTTTGGAGCAGCTATTGGAGCAGACAAAAGTTCATTTTGGAGAAGCGAAAGGAGCTTTTGGAGCAAAACTCCACACCTCAATTTCTTATGTATCACTGCAAATGTGAGAGGGAGACACGGCAAATATTAGGGGGAGAACAAACACTAGCTGTTTAGTTGCGTGTCGAAGTACCGGACACAGTAACAAGAAGACGACCAGTGAAGGACTGCGCAAGCTGCCGCGAATGATTATTTTAGGCAGGAAATTTCACTGAACAAATGTTAAAATACAACCATTTTGAGCACCTAGATTAATGTGTGCTTTAAGTTTTAGGGGGTTGTAACAAAACTGCAATTCTTTATTCAGACAAAAAACAAAGCATAAAAAATGAACCTACAAAAGAGTCCATATATGCCTTCTTGAACCACGTCTCGCTCCGGAGGAGTACCTTTCCCCTCAGCACGCGGGTGCGCTGCGGCGAAGCACGACATGCGCATCGCGACGCCTAGTTGGCAATTGTTGCTTCACTGCAGTATACCAGAATGCGGTGAGAAGCGCACTCAACAAAGCTAACGAACCCACCAGAACAGACCACGAACACGAGACTTATTGCGAAACTTCCGAGTACTGTCGGTGCTTGGAACGAAATCAAATCGAATAGTTATGTTATTTGAGGCGACTATTGAAAGTACGGAAAACCCGCACGAGCCTACACCTACGACTACCGATCCGGCGCAGTAGCGAGGCCTGCAGCTGTTAATCATCAGTATTATTTAAGTGAACTTAAGTTCTGGCGCAATGTCGGCGCAAATTCCTCACATTTTGGTCAAATGTAGCAGGGTGTAGCAGGGTAAGCATTTTGGCGCAGTTTGGCGCAAATGACGCAGAAATCACATCACTGTCTTTTGAACATAAGAACAATCTAAAGGGTCGATTCGGGCTTTCATCGGCATCGGCATTTCTGTATGACTACCCCAAAGTACCGTAATAGGGCGAGACTTTAAATATAGCAGCGAATCTTTGTTTAACCTTTTGTTTTGTATCAAATACAGCAGTTTTAAACTGACTACTCTCCTGCGTTCTTCCAGTGGCGGCAAATTGAGTTGGGTGAGCATCACACTGACAGACTCGTTCCTTCAATATTTGGATGCGATAAATCTGGCAGCTCTCCTTTGTACCTTTTCTAATTTTTCAATCTGTTTTTTTTTCTGTATGGATCTCACACGGTGCTCGCATATTCCGAGAGGGCGTACAAATGTTAAGTAGGCAGTTAATATTGCTTCCTCTGTTGCTAATTTGAGGTTACGTCTAAAGAATCATAATTTTCTTTCTGCGATGCTCGTCAAACTGTCGATATGGTATTTCCAACTCATATCTCCAGACACGGTTACACCTAAGTATTTAAGATTACTGGCGAACGCTAGTGGACTACCCTCAAGTTCATAATAATAATAATAATAATGTTTATTTCCATCATGAGATTGAAATAAACATTCACGTTTTTAGTATTACCTGTGATTCTTGAAAATACACTTTTCTGGGGGCTAATTTGCATATTTAACCGCTTGCACCACTCATTTATAGTTTCTAACGCTATGTTTGAAGAGACCTGAACTTCCTGAGACACAATTCTGGAGTAAATTGAACAGACGTCTGCGACTAAGCAAGTGGTAAATTTAGAGCTAATGTTACTGACCATGTAATAAATATAACTTAAAAATAATACAGGTCCCAGCACGGACCCCTAGAAACCCCAGACATAACGTTTAATGTATTAGAATTAGCACCGTTAAAGTCCACAAATTGAGCACGATTCGTGAGGTAGGCTTGATCCGTCTCAATACCTGTAAATTTATAGCGGGGTATACTAGATTAATATTGAGTTGTGCACGTGGAACGCGATCGAAAGCCTTTGAAAAGTCCAGGCAGATTTCATCCGTCTGTTAATTCTCTTTCATTCAGCGAAGTCGGAACATCGTGTTTAGTTTCTGTTAGTTCTGTGACTGTCGGTAGCCTCCACCGGAATCCATGCTGGTTTAGGTTAAAAGCGTTTAAACTCTCAAAGTAATAAAAAGGTGACCCAGTAATACATCTTCCAGTATTTTGAAACAGACGCAGGTGAGGCAAACTAGACGGTAGTTTTCAATGTTATGTTTGCTGCCAGTTTTATGAAACGAGGCAACTTTTGCCGTTAGCCAGTTTGTAGGAAGAAGATATTGGGCCAAGGATGCGCGGAAGTGATTGTCAGATATTCAGGCACCCATTCCGCATATCGTTTCAAAAAATTGTTGGGAACACTATCGGACTTTTCAGACTTATTACTATCTATGTTCAGCAGAATAGAAAAAACACTGCCCTTTTGCGACACACAGATATTAAAGTCAGCCCTGAGACTCCACCACAAGCACGTTTTCAGATACTGTGCATCACAGTGCGAATCAAGAAACACAGAGTGAAAACGGCGGAGGAGCTGCTCTGCAGCAGCGCATCCGATCCTCCGCCGTCGCAAGAGGCTTAAAAACCGGTCTTGTCTCTCTCGGTCTTACTCGGTTGCAAGTGTGTGAACGGCGCTTTAGGGTCTCTGTGTAGTATCTTTCTTCTGGTTGCGCTTACGTATCTTTCAAGGTTAGTGAAAGGCTTCAAACCTCATTCTGATTTCTTCTCCTATTTTTTCGCTATAGTTGAATAATGTAGCGATTTATCCAGGGCTTTTCTATTCGCACGAATTTTATTCTTTTTGGAACAGATCGTTCGAGACCGTAGTTGGCGATACTTATAAATCGAAGCCGCAAACAATTCATGTCCATCGCGCCATGAATCGAACACAAATATATTTCCAGGTAGTCCAAATTGCTTACGTTATCAGCACTACTGAAGTCCCTTACGTAGGTGGGTTGTTTTCTTTCATTGCGTTGCGGTAAAACGTTTATCATGCACAGCAACATAAGCTTATGGTCTGACAGGCCATCTTCCACTGATATTGAGTAGTCTGACGCATGACCAACAAGAAAACTAAGATCGAATAATTATCCAGCAGTTTCCCACATATTTTATTCTAGTTTACAATCTGTACAAGTCCAGTTCCAAGTACAATGTCCAGAAGAACTCTTGAGTTTTTACATCGGTTGACCTGGTTTTTAGCTGATTTAAATTTACTCCTGGAAGATTAAAATCTTCGGCAATAATGACGCGAGAGTTCACTTGGATCTGATTTGTTAATAGTCTTGAATAGCCTCTAAAAAAACAGGGTAATTTTGGGGCATGAACACAGGGCCTGAAATTAAAATTAATTCCGCAGAAATTTATTTTGCTCCAGACACTTTCGTTATCTGGCATATCGTGCATTCGAACGAAGTCGATACTTTCTTTCAGTATTATTGCAACATCCCAACCATGAGCAGTGCAGTCATTACGCACCATTTTGTACTTGGGGAGCAGTTCCTTATCTGTTATTTGAGGGCGCAGCCAAGTTTCAGTAACTATACCCACGTCCAGACCATAGTGAATAAGCGAGTCCTCTAGATCCCCAACTTTATTGGCAAGACTACGTGCGTTTACATTAATAAGCTTGAATTCCTGCTGGAGTTATTCGGCTGTCACTCGTACGTGCTTCAGTTTGATGCACCCGAGGCGAGTTTTTATCCTACAGTTATTTTCGTCATCCTAAGAATACGGTTCTTTATCAATCACAATTTTATCGTGGACGATTCTAACATGCATCCCCTTAGCTCTGTCGCCCCTTGTGCTCTACCATAATTGCTTTCGTTTTCTTAAGGTGACTGGGGACTATTCGTTAAACACCGATATTTTTCTTCCTTTTAGTTTCCGAAAATTCTAAACACCTCAGAGCTTATCGTTATAATCTTAAAACTTTATGATAATTGGCCTTGCTTTGTTCGCGTTTTGTTTCATGTCTACGAATTCGTTGAATCGTGTTTATCCTAACACCCATGCGATTTTTAAAAAGGTGAGTTAGCACGCTTTCTCTTACATCTGCTTTAGTTTCAGTGAGTGTTCTCAGGAATCCACACACTATGAAGTTGTCGTAGCGGCTTCTGTCTGCCAAATCGACTACATCTTCCTGTTGTGTCTGGATAATGATAGTCATCTTAACACTTTCTTCAAGATTTTATCTTTTTCTGTCGTGTAGCGTTTCTCTTTCTAGGTGACTGGTCTAAGCGGCCTTCCTTAGTGTTTGTTGTTTATAAATCTTTGCGAATGGCAGTCTTGACTTTCCTTAATTTTATTAATATCTTCGCATTTTTTGTTTACCTAAGAAAGATAAGCTGGTTGAACAATTCCTCAATATCCAGGACCGGGATTTTTTCAATATCCTTGGCCTTAGCGTTAACGAGTGATATACAACATTCCAAACGTATTAAAAAAATTTAGGGCACTGCGCAGAATCACGAAACATCGGTTATCACTCTTAAATCTCCTGTACCTGTTGGAAAAGTGGGTTCAGTCTGTGGCGACATTGCCTCTTCTCGGTTCCGCCGCGCCCTCTGAAGTAGTCGCTGCCCTTTTAAAGAGCCCTGAAAAAGAAATGTGTTCAAGAATAAAACGCTATAAAATTGGTTTCACTTTGTACATCGATAAAACAAGTTTATCGCTTGCGGAGCATTGAGATTCAGGCGAAAAAGATATATAGCTATTAATTCTCCAATGGGAGATATTTAATTAGTTACACACTTTTATGTGACACAAAAAAACGTATTTCGTTAATTTTTATATGTGGCCCACCATTATTCTTTTAAAGTTACCAACCAGATTATTAAAGCTCCGCAGTGAAGCTTTTGGTAATTTTATTGAAGGCATCGAAACGCAATTTCCGTTCGGAGGCTAAGAATTTGTGTCAAATTTTATTTTTACTTGGGCACTTTCCAGGCAAGCCTGATGGTTCCACACTCAAACCTGTTGTTGCGCACGAATTGTGTAACGAGTGTCCTGGCAGCATGCTGTCGCATCAGCCACAATAAATCCCAACTCTCTTTCGTGAAATAGCTGTAAAGTAAAAAGAAATTCATTACTTATATCCGTATTTCTTAACTCTCACGAGCCCTTTTTCCATCAGTTATTCCACCAAACCAGCTGCATAATGCGTTTCGACTCTTTTTTAAGCCTTTATATTCCCCGAGGCAACGTTTATGATTGTACCATGCTATCCCAACTCTGTCGCCTTGATGGAGCGTGACTCCGGTGCAAGACAATTACGGGCGGGTGCAGCTTCAGTCGGCGTGTACTTCGCATTTCAGAAAAACGTGACGTACCCGAGCGAACAAATGCCGAAATGTGCGAAGCGTCGTCATGGCCAGGTTCAAAGACAGCGGTGCTGCGCAAAGCTATAACTATGATAGACATGGCAGCCTTGCTTCGCACATGAGTAAATGGGTTTCATCAATTGAACGGGAGCGCGAACACTCGTTAACGCAAACCAAAGAGCCACCAGACCTTCTTAGAAGACCGCAGACTGATAAGTTTCGAAGTCACTTACATTTTTTTTAAACACCTGTTCGAGGTGTTGCAGAGAGCGCGCGTGCAGTACGAGCGCTGGCTGACATGGGCCACTCGCTTGAAAGTGTGCGATGGTCTCTCGCCAGTTCATGAAAGATGAACGTCTGTTTTTATTGCAGAATCTCTAGAACATTGATTTTATAGAACTTGGATTCATCGGAATCCTAGAAACGTGTATGTTTTTTTTTTTTTCATTTCCAATCTGTTTTTGAGACAATTCGGGCGTGAAAAAATCGTATAAGTATGGGAGTGAACAGAGTGCCATGCAACTTTTCACATAGGTGTTTTTAGGTGGTGCATTGATCATAGTCGAAATCGGTGAGTGTAAATGTTTGGAAAATGCAAATGAAAACCCCCAAAACTTGATTATAATGCAATTAAATGCAAAGGTGCAAGCGAGCACCAGTCACCTTGCTGTGTTTGTAGACTTGTGTTTCTCCTTTGTCCGTCTTGTTCCCCTTCTCCATGAGGGCCCGTTAGGGCATTATACAAGGGGGTCAATAACACACTAATAATCATTGTTTAAAATGAATTAACACTCACGGAGAGGAAGTCAGCAATACAGGTGAATCAAAGAACAACAAAATACAAGTGCATGGTTATCAACATTACACAATATTATTAATATTGTTTATTGTATAATAATATTAATATCACCCTTGTTGGTGTTAGACTGGTGGCAGCTGATAAAACCCGTTTGCTCTACTGACGTCTAACCCCTGGTTAGCTCGGTTGGTAGAGCGCTCCACCTGTTATGGAGAGGTCCCGGGTTCGATACCCGGATCAGGCGGATTTTTTCGGTCGCGCATTAGTCACCTAGCTGTGTTTGGAGATTTGTGTTTGTCCTTTGTCCCTCTTGTTCCCCTTCTCCAGGGATTATTTTCGTCATATGTATATATACCAAAAAAACTTCTTACTTTTCCTATGCGCGGTAGGAAAGTAGAAGCAAACACTCGAGTTGACGCTGCTACTTTCATATGACACCACATAATGCAAAAACTTCAAGGATTCTTAAAAATTATCACCGCAAAGCAGATTCAGAAGATCCGAGTGTGTGTGGTACCATACACGAATAGCAGCGTTACCCCAACAGTTTGTTTCTGTGTTTCTCCCACGCATAGGAAAAAAAAACAGGCTTTTTTTTTAACTTTTCCCTAACAACCTACACTCACAAAATTTTAGTATGATAAAAGCACCACCTAACAACCCCTTTGTCAAAAAAGAAAAAAAATATGGCACTCTGTTAATTGGCTTATTTATGCGATCTTTTTACGACACCCTGTAGAGTAAAATAGAGCTCAGTTTAAGTGCTGTTTTTCTTTGCATTTATCGTAAGGGGTGTTTGGATTGTAGCGTCGTTCATTCGGTGAATTCGTGTTAAATAATAGGGTAAAAGCAAACCATTCATAAACGATTTGCGACCGCGCAGGGCGCGTACAAGCTCATTACCATAAGCATTTCTAGCACCCCTTAAACAGCTGAGTAATGGTGTCATCTAGTGGGACGGCGCGAAATTATATCGGGGGCTCAGGTGTCAGCGCTCCCCAAAGGCTCGGTTTGGGGTGACATGGTCGTATATATAAAGTTGGTCGTGGTTCCGGTACTGATCGTATTCGAAGCACTGCAGTTGAGGAAATGTTTCCACGAGTAAAGTTAGCAAGAAAGCCGTTTCGTCACTGTGGCCTTTATCTTTGTGTTCTTCACTGGCAGATTGGCCAGAAGCTATATCCAGCCTCACGTGCGCTGTTTGGGGGTTATTTTTTGGATTGGATTGCAGCGGAAGCTAAGGGCGCAAGGTCACAGCTTTGAGAGATGCTGATCTTGTTTGGTAGCACGTGCAGCGAAAGCAGCAACCGAATCTGCGAGTTCCGACTCACAGTCCTCACCTCGGTCCACGGTAACCATGCGATATAGAGCCAGGTCCGCGGACAACCGCGGACCTGCGTATTTTTCCGTAATGACGTCAAGGTCCCGTGATACGCGCATTTCTATGGTCCGCGGTCCTGGTCCGCTTCATTTGTCCGCCGTGTGAATACACCTTTAGCAACTACCATATGATGATTATTTGTCTACAAACAACTCATGGTTCACTTTATAGAAAGCTTTCGACATGTCAAAATAGACAAAATCAACTTATCCTCTCCCTATATCAACAAAAAGCGAAAAAATTAGTTTCTACCGATCGAAACTTCAGAAGTCTGTGCTGACATGCAATACTTTTGACAAATCCAAAAGAGAATTCGGGAATGCACAACCCGTTCATAAGTCAATAAAGGTTAAGAGTTGAGCGTGTTGGTACATTCTTGTAAATATACTAGCTTGAACTTTTGAATTATCCTTGAACACGAAGAAAGAAAGGGCATTAGAATACAAACATCCTTTCAAAAGCTTTAGAAAACCCACACAATGAGGAAATGGAGTAATTGTCACTTATTAAAGAACCGTCACCTCCCTTCAAATTTGGTACTACAACAGCTTCCTTTCATAATAATGGAAAGCGCCGTAACTAAGAGAGAAGTTAAAGATGTTTAGCAGGATAGGTGTAAACAAGTCACTACAGCCCTTATTAAAAAAGGGTGAAATACAGACATACCATATGGGCTACTTCGGCTTTAATGCTTTTATTGCTTCCGCAATTTCAGGGCTATCAACTCTGGTACCAGTCAACAAGTCATGTCAGTACGTTTTAACTTCTTGGGGTTGATCAATTTTCTGACCGGTTACTGAAATAAGCAGAAAGCGTATTCGCTAACTTGGAGGGAAGGGAGCATAGCTAGCACGATTATTTGCGCGTGGGCAAATACTTTGATTAGTATTACGTGCGTGCTTCTTGGCGAACCGCCAGAAGATTTTTGATTCACTTGATCAAGGTGAAAGCGTTTATCCCTCGAGCATAACTTTTGACTAGGGCCCTGAAAACGCTAAACTCGGTATATCATAAGGAAGACCAGTTCGTTTGTAAAACAAATTGGTTCTTAGTTTCGGGTATATCTTGTATTTCGCCGCACTCTTAAGTTTCATGTGGAGTATAATAAAAATATCCGCTTGATTATCTCGCACGTGTGTAGAACATGCCCTGACGGTTAATCTGGATATCGTTACAGATGGCACTTGACTTAATCCAGATGGTAAATCGAGACATAAGTTCACTATAGCGGGATGCTACTCCTGATATTAATTGAGGATAACAGCGTGGTTAATCGGAATATGGCATTATCACAATCGGATTGACCGGATATGACAAAGGCGGCATCCCGAAGGAAAGTAAGGTCACATAATCCGGTCGGAACAAAGGCCGAGGGAAGTTGGCCCTTTAAGCAGCCATCCTCTCGGATCAAGGGAGTCGCCGAGGGTAATTAGTCTCCGGTGATCTTCGACCTCGCGTTCGATATTAGCTCGCTCAGTTCAGCGCAAAACGAAGAAACGGAGGTCGACTGGACAATGCCACTTATATCTTCTATCAGCCATACTTTCTGGTTATTGCCTCCACACGCTCGCCACATACATTTAGGGTAACACAATCTCTAGACTGGAGTGTCATTTAACGCGTGTGTAGCAGACCGAAACATGTGGCGCATGAAAGTGTCTGGACAGGACTTCTATGAGATTGGTTGTACATATAATCAAGGTACAACATATCCGCGTGCGACTGCTTTTTCGGATTCAAAGGGACATTACCTAGGGATTTATGAGTTCTTAGCTAACACAGATTGGTCAGTCGTTATGTCTTGTAAAGATGACATAGATAAACAAGTATCAATGCTATCAGACATAGTGACAACAGCTAAGAAGATGTTTATTCCGGTTTACAAACATAGTATCACAAATCACTACCCTTCCTGGTTTTCCCACGAATTAAAACGTGGAAAAAGCTGCGCTATCACAGACATTACGAGCAGACTGATAATCTGTTGTGGTAAGAAAAGTTGAAGTCAGAGTGCGCTTTGGCCAAGCGTCTTTATCGTCGTGACCACAAAAACCACACTCAAAGCGTTGAATCAGGCCTAAAGAAAAATCCCCAAAGTTTTTGGGAATATACAAGGAACTTCTCGAATAAAAAGAAAACGGCACAAAAAATAACACTATTTAACGGTTCAGAACGTATCAGTAGTCCGAGCGACGTCTGTCAAACGTTCGCAGATTTCTTTTCTACTGTTTTTATTTCCGCGGAAATTACGTCTCAAACCTGCACATTGCCGGACCAGGAAAACCTACTCTTATCAATCCCCGAGCTGAGCAATGACGACATTTTTGCGGTAATTCAGGCGACGCCGCCTAAGAAATCGGCTGGAGCCGACGGAATTCCTCCATTTATACTTAAAAGGTGCGGCGACGTGTTATCTCGGATTTTAACTTTTTAATCAGTCGCTGAAGTTTTTAATCGGTCGCTGAAAGATAGCCTTTTTCTAACTGCATGGAAGTTTTCAATAGTGCCAATACTCAAAGATGGCTCAGCAGTATCTGTAAGTAATTATCGTCCACTTTTACTGATCTGTTCTTTTGCCAAGGTGTTCGAGGATGCCATGTATTGTCACATTATGCGCATTTTTTCCGGAAGTATAAATGTGCAACAACATGGTTTCATGCCAAATCGTTCCGTGGAAACAAATTTGATTGCGTTTACGGAATTTATGGGTGCCAAAATAGAGTCGAAGCAGCAGGTTGACTCAATTGATTTAGATTAAAAAAGAAGCTTTTGAAATGGTGAACCATTCATTGCGAGTTAAAGGAACTTGCGTCCTATGGTCTCTCCTTACCACTTTGCGAATGGATTCAGAGCCATCTACGTGACCGATGGAATTCCGTTTCATGCGGTGGCGTACAGTCAACCACGTACCTCTCCAGATGGGGCGTCCCCCAGGGCTCTAACCTATCCCCTTTGCTTTTCAACATATTCGTAAACAATATTTGTTCATGCCTAAATCACTCGGAAATATTGCAGTTCGCCGGTGACGTTAACTTTTTCGGGCTATTGTTGACATCTCTGAATGCGATAAACTACAGCAAGATAATATAGCACAGGCAAATTGATGCACAGCTTGCTTCTCCACCCGGCTAAAACAAAGGTTATATCTTTTCCTAGAAAATATTCTTGCAACATCTTTGACTACACTTTGAACAAGTGCTTGATTGAGCGCGTTTCAGTTGTACGTGATCTATGAGTCTTCTTAACAGTGAATTGAAATTCTCTGATCATGGTGTATTTTTGAGCAACGCGTGATACCGAACTCTGGGTGCGATTACCAGAGTGACGCGTGATTTCAGGGGATATTCTTGTTTTTTGTATCTGTATCAATCCCTCATCTTGTCTAGACTGGATTTCTCCAGCGTTGTTTGGAATTGTCTTAACCAGACAAACTCGAATGAACTTGAAGATATACCAAAGAAATTTGTTCGACTGGTTTACGATCGATATTTTAACGGGCGAATTTATTTCAGCCATGAGCGGTTGTTAAAGATTTTAAACTTGCACTGCCTCTCCAAAAGGAGGCAGGCACCGGACTTTGTTTTATATTTGCACGGTTTAATCGATTTCCCGATACTAACCTCATTCGTTTCCACTGCTGTACCTGGCAGGACTCTTCGCTCCCATCGTGTTTTCGGTTCTTCTGAGCAAAAAAGCTTAAGACCCATCGAACGTATATAGTACAGTTTTAACTTGTCAACTGTCATAAACATGCCCGATGTATAGATATATTTTTGCGGGAGACCTTTAGTATGCACTTTCTGCTAATGCTTTTATAAGGTGCCTTTTCCCGTATGCCTTTGAGCAAAAGGTGTTACCTTTAAGTTCATCCACTTTTCCTTCCTTAAACATTTATATAGTACGTCTTCATTTTCTTTATAACATCCATGCATTTGTGTGCCTACCCTTTATGCAACACTGCATGTATGTGTCAACGGTGCACCCTTATGTAGGCCCCCGGGCAGTTTAGGGGCACCGGAAAAGTTCAAATAAATACATATATAAATACGCGTAGCCCGTAGGAAATTTCTCGCTTGTGAGCAGCCTGCAAGATCTTCGAGCAAACACGACTTGCCGCAACGACAACCGAAATGAGAACAGGCTTCCAGTTTTTCGGGGCTTCTACGAATGAATCCTCGTGGGAGTTCCCTTTCGGGGATAATGGATGCCGCGTGGCTCCGCCACGGGGCGTGAACATTGGACAAAACAGCCGAGTCCGAACAAGAAATGCGGCCTGCCGTTGAAAGAATTGGGGAGGCTCAACCTGTAGCGCAGCCGTCACCGTTGGTCGCTTGCTTCGGATAAACCAAGCTACACCAACATCGCTCGCATGGCGCTCGCACTCGGCAATGCGTTTTCGTCGGGTGAGGGATTCAACGTCCCTCGTGTCGGAGAGCTCGCGCACCTGCGCAGTTTCGCCGGTGTGTTCTCTGCGCCTGGCCACCGTCCGACAGGCGCTGCGTTAGGGCTGACAGGCTTAGAAAAAAGCCTACGGACGCTCCAAATTCAGAGCTGGAACGAGAGGTGGCAATCTCGGATGCGGATCGGGGGAAGTCGATTAGTGTTTTCTAGCTGCACCCGAAAGCCCCAAATACACGGGGCGTTTTTTCACTCGCCTACTCCACGTCAGCGTCGGCGCGCGTCTCTGGAGACCACCCGCAGCAATACGTCAGCGGGCCGACGCCCAAATTTGTTTGGGAGAGATGTCGGCACGTAGCAGAGGGCGCTGACGCCAGGTGACGCTGACGCGGATGAAGCGCGTGAAAAACGTCCTCTTCTAATTTTAGAGCGCAGCTCTTAGGCGCCCGTTTCCGGCTTGAGCGGCGTCACCGTCGGCGTAACCGCGTGTTGCATTATGGGACGTTTCCAATGATGACGTCACACGTGACGTAACGTGACGTCTGACGTCACGACGGCCACGAGGGTGACGTCATGTGTAACGTCAGTCTCCTGATGTCACACGGCGCCTAAATTTAGCGGAAATATTTCACCGCTCAATTTAGCGGGGAATTTTTCCCGCTCAATCTAGGGGAATTTAGCACACATTTTTCGCTAAATGGGAGGGGAGCAGCAGACGAGGAGGGAGGGGAGGATGGGCATACCCTCCCTCCGTATCCTCGACCCCTCCTCCTTCTCAAGAGCTGCCCTCTAATTCGGCATTAGAGAGAATTTTAAACGGCTTTCATCTTTTAGTACGTTTCTAGAAAAGTACTAAAAAGTACTTCTCTCATTTTTTTACATGTTGAACAGATGATATAGATGGAACTTTTGGCTACTTCCAAAGTTTCGGGGTACCGCTGCTTACATTGCTATTTCTTGCTCTCAATATGGCCGTTCCTACAGAAACTTAGATTTTGTTATTTAGTTAAAATGCAACAAAACGGGGCTTTGAAATTATAATACGAGCAACTCAATTATTAGTTTTGAGAGAACGAAGGAAACAAGTATCTTAGCTAACACCTAAGTCCAAGTCGATTAAAAAATACAGAAATCTCATAAATTCTCTTTTCTTTGGAACTCCTATTTGAGTTCAAAAGGGCGTCCTTCGGTGATTGTATTATAGTGTACAATAGGGCATGTAATTACGTAATTTCGCACCCACCTAAATTTGTGTGGTACGCAATCGTTTTTTTTAATTATTTAAAACTACATTGGTTTATGCGAATTCTCAAAATTTAAGACACAATATCAACAAGAACATTTTTAGTCAGAAAAAAAAATTAGTATAGAGGATTTTGTATCCAAATAATTTTTTTCTTGCATATTTCAGACACAAAAATATTGTCGCATTTATTCTGGCAAGGAATGACCCTATGTCCCAAGAAAGAAAGGGGAGGAAAAAGGAAGGGCACACGGCAACGTCAAATCGCCGAGCTCTGATTTCAATGATTAGTGGGTGGACCCAAAGCTAGCCTTTGTCTCCACTCCACTCGTCGAACGCTTTAGAACGCGCAACTCCGCTGTTCCAACATCTGGCTTTCGCATTTCAACGCCTTAAAACGCTGAACGTAGGCGTCCAGTGTTTGGCTCTTGCATTGGAACGCGTTGGACGAGTGCGGTGGTGACAAAGGCTTCTAGCTTTAGGTCTACCCATTAATCATTCCAATCAGAGCTCGGCATGCGGACGTCCCCTTCTCTCCTTCACTTTTTCGGCACATAGGTACTTTTGGTGCCCCGGTTCCGCGTCTCTTTCTGTGGGCAAGAGCGGCGTGGAGACAAGTGGCAGAAAACACAATGCTAGCCGAAGCAAGATTTCACACGAGTCCGGATATTTGGCAAGTGTCGTCTTCTGCGCTGTTAGTTTTTATTCGTTTCATCGACGTAGAAAGTAAGAAGGAGCAAAGGGAAGACTTCTGAATGCTCCAGATAAACGGAAGGCAGCGTGTTTATAGGAAGGCAACAATTTGACTTCCGTGAAACCCTTCTCCACTTCGGAACGAAAAACGATTCTTCTCTTCACGTGCGCTGCATCATACGCAGTGCCATGATATGTGTCAACTGGAAATAGCGCATATTTAAAAAAAATCCGCTAGCGGATTAATTGCCTCTTTTTCTTCTTCTAGAAGCGCTATACAAATTATTAATAATTTTGCGCAGCGATGCCGCCCCTAAACTAACCGGAAAGTGCTCCCATGCGCTCTCGTTGAGAAACAGAACTTCTCAGGACTTTTCTTCATCTGCTCTGCCGCGGGAGTGTCTCGGTAAAGTTTGGTTAAGGAAGTTCATTACACAAAAGGGTCAACTTTTGAGCCTTCGTCTTAATATTATTAAAATGTAGAGTACTTGCAATTGGGAGGCAGAATGCAGTGCAAAGTTCCATCTGTGTACATGAATTACGAAAGAAATTTTAGTAGTTTTAATCAGGAACACACTTACAATGTTTAGGTAAGCTATCGTTAGAAAACTAATGTGAAACCCAACATTTGTTTTTGCTAGACACGCGGAAGAACGTCTGGAGAATGCAAATTTGAAAGCAAATTTGCCAAAATATAATTTATCTTACGCTAACTTCGCACTAAAAAATCAAATACACTTTTTACCTTTGATGTCCTCGACAAATTTTGAACATTTTTTTAAAAGATATTCACGAAGTAAAGAAACAATGCCACAGTTGCATTGCCCATTAAATTTCAGTTAGAGAAAACAACAAATGAGCCTTTCCTTTCGTCTCATTACCAAACGATATATAATAATAATAATAATAATAATAATAATAATAATAATAATAATAATAATAATAATATATAATCAATAATCAATCAATCAATCAATCAATCAATCAATATTTATTTGGTGCCCAGGAACGACCTGACGGTCTTGGTGCTGGCGCACCCCATCTACAAAATAAAACACAAAATATTACACAAGATACGTAACACAAGAAGCGAAACATTTAAATACACACAGGAAAGGGAAGACTTCAATGCATAGCACAAATAATAATCTTTTAATAATAATCTTTTTATTCACACAACGCTCTACATATGTCAAATGACGGGTCCGTCTAAGCCGATAATGGCTTGTAGGACTGAACCCAGCAAATTCGTATAAGCGAAAAAAAGAACACATAAATAAACAAACACGTACACAAGGCTTCGGCTAACTAGCCTCTCAAGTCAAATTTAAAAAAAAAATATGCATAAGCGAGAACAAAACGAAGAACGCACATAGAAGCAAACACCCGATCATTAGCTTCAACCAACCAGCCTCCTAATTCAAGTCAAAACGACAACAGCACAATAATTAGCTTTCACAAGCATAATGACGGAGCCACTTCTTCAACTCTCCCTTGCCAGTAACGCTGAAAAGGTCTTCAGGAAGGGTATTAAAAATATCTGAGACGTAAAACAATCGCATTCGTTTTCCATATCTAGTGACACATCTTTGTACTTCATACCGAGGAGACGTTCTGAGGAGGCGCGATGGCGTATGGAGCGTTTTAAAACTTTCACTCCAAAAGTGGCGAAGCACAACAGTTTCAGTGTACAAACTACGTAACCTCGGCATCTGCAAATCTCTGAAAAAATCTTCACTGGATGAAAAACTTGAGTTATACGCTACACTTCGCAAAATTCCTTTCAAAATGCTGTCAATTTTAGAGTGCCAAGATATTGTACAATGGGCATGTAGCGTCACCCCATATCGCAGTACACTGTACGCAAGAGCATGGACAATCATTTTTCTAACATTAAAAGGAACAAACACTCTCATATTGTACAACATACATGCAACTCTCCTTAGCACACAACACACATGAGCCATTTGTTTGTTCCACGACATATCATATTCAAAAATCAGACCCATATATCTTGTATAGTCCACCCAGGGAACAGGCTTACAACAACAAGGCTTACAACCAGAACTGTGTAGAAGAAAAGGGGCATTAGAAAATCCAGGTTTCAGGGGATTACGAAAACAGACGAGTTTAGTTTTTAATGGGTTAACTCTTATACGGTTAGCCGCATACCAATCCATAACTTTAAGCACATTTAACTGTAGAGCGTGAACCGCCTTTTCGAAATTGATATGTCGTGAAACAAGCAAGGTGTCGTCGGCATACTGAAAAATATTACATCCAGAAATAACAGTTTCCAGGTCATTTACATAAACATTAAAAAGTAATGGGGATAGCACCGACCCCTGAGGGACGCCGGTTTCGAGAAACTGCGTTGAGCTATTAACTTTATCTATAGAAACCACCTGGGCCCTACCTTCTAACAGATTTGTCAAGAGCGAGTGAAAAGGTCCACGGAAACCGAATCTCCAAAGCTTCTCCAATAAAATCTCGTGATTTACCGTATCGAAAGCCTTGCTGACGTCTAGGAAAACGGCACAAGAAAACATGTTGCCCTCAAAAGCAGAGTAAATTTCGTCAGCTACATCCTCTAAAAGTAACTGTGTACCACTCCCAGAAATAAACCCATATTGCCTAGAAGAAAACAGTGAACACTGATCTATGAAACTGGTCATTATATGAAAGATGTGTTTCTCAAAAACATGTTCTAGCATGGGCAAAACCGAAATGGGGCGGTAGTTTTCTACCTTTTTAGGATCCCCGCCTTTGAAGATCGGTCGCACTATAGCAGTCTTAAGCTCATTGGGGATCACGCGCGATTCGATAAATCCGTTTAACATGAAAAGAAGTATATCCTGCAGATATCTGAAGTTTCTTTGAAGACATCCAAGAGTTATACCATCCACGCCTGGAGACCTAGTAGGCTTAATGCTGAAGAGAATGGAACGTAAATCGTCCAAGCTCATGGGATAAAGAATAATAGAGTTATGATCAATCACTATTACTGGCTTCGATATTCCAACTCTTTGTAGCAGAAGTTGATCTAACAAAGTAGGAATTCGCGATTCGTCAATTTGTTACCAAAATGTTTTGTTACAACGTCATCCACGATGGCTTCGCTGATGACCACGAACAGTATTGGCGAGGAGATCAGAACTGTAGGCACTGCGTTCACAAAACAAATACCGCCTGCTGGAAAACAACTCCGGCGTTCCAGTGCACCGCTGGCTGCCGTGTTGTTGCCGCGTTTCCTGCAGGCTTGTTAGATATATACGCCCTTGTTGCATACCGCAATAAATGATGTTTAGAGCCTGAAATAAGTTTCATCACCTTCCTGTCGAAAAAAGCTCAGATCGCAGTGGATAAGTAAGAGTAGTGAAGAAGTTGACTGTGCACGACGTGATGTGTGGTCGTCACTATTCATGCGATGCCTTCCAAGCAAACTACGCTGATGGACGATTAATGTACGCGCGTAAATCACGCTTTATCGACATCCGTTCAAACCGTACATTGTATTTTATAGGTAGTAAATATTCGTACTGGCAACCGGCACTGAAACCGAGCAGCAAACAAATTGTCTAGCCGTCGCATGTTCCTATGAAGAATAGTAACTGGGATCTAGTTGTGTGAGTAGCACAATAAAAGCGTCCGTTGACGTCCCATGGGTCTCAGGCAAATCAGCAGTAGGAAAACATATTATTATGTTTATAAAACAGTTGGCGATATTACTATCTATCTTTTAGAATAACCATTGCCGTGCCGAAACTCGCGGCAAGTAGTCTATCCGAGTGGCTGTGCCGCTGACGGCAAAATATCGCCACCCTATGTCATAGCAGTGCACAAGAGGAGGTTCTTGATACGCGACGCCATTCCGTCGGAGAATCTTCCGGGATCATACGATCGGGTCGGTAAGCTGGAAGCTCATCGAGAGGTATTGCTATCATTCGATTACTATTTTACTCAGACTAGCTTTACACTGGCAACATATGTAGGTGAGTATCAGCTCGATATAGTGATATTTACGCGATGAAGTTAATCAATTAGTCGATTAGTTTACATTACGATTGACAATGCAAATGTTTGTATGACTAAGTACTCGTCGTGCAGAACTCGTTCATATGTCATCATGAATCACGTACACCTTTGAATGACCGATACGATTCAATGAAATAAGACAACTTGTAACGTTTGACTACTACTTGCAGTGTTAATTAGCCTACATTCTACATTGTAATGTTCAATCAGTGTGCTTCTGTATTTCGTGCGTTTCAAGAAATAACGTAATGTAATGGCTATTTCGCGTTGATGTTTTGGTGATACTTTCGTCCGGGGCGATGCTGCGCTGACTACAGGATCACATTGTTAGCACGTGCTCACCTTCAATGACATCCCTGTCTGCGCCTAATGGCTGATGATCGTTACAAGGGACAGGGACACTGAAAAGCAATGCGTGTTTCGTGAATACGGTTTCTCCAGCCTAGGAAGCGTACAAACATCGCCACCTCGCGTCAGTCACGCACGACCTGGCGCACACAGCCTGACGATGCGCCGATCGCGAGCGCCTACACTGGGTTGGATAAAGCTAAAAGCGAGAAGGTTGCGTTCATCTCTATGTGACTAGCTTCGGACATACTACCACGACGATCTTTGTGGAGCAGATAAATGTGATCCATAACTTAAGCTAGGAATTGAATCCCGTTCAACAATTTCTGTCAATTGTGTCAGCCAAGATTGTTATTCCTGCACAACAGTCATCCACGGTGGCTTTCGCCAGATGCCACCGTTCGAACAGTCAATTAACAAGTGACCATGTCTCTGAAGAGCTAAATCGCGCCTTTTCAAACTTGTTCTTGAAGTGCTTTCTTTTCGCCGATCGAAGCATAGCATTAGCTCTGTTCCTCGCGATTCTAAATTCAGAACGAAGTTTATTATTTTCTGGTGCTCGCCGACTCCGTGCCCAAGCGAGTTCTTTTTCTTTTATGGCGGTAAGTACCTCCGTGTTCAGCCATGTATGATCCGGTCTTCGCTTTTTTATTCTAACTGTTCGTTTACATTTATCCGTGAAAGAGTTAATTATCTGTGTGAACTTCGTGTACAGGTCAGATTGGGATGTAGACTCACGAAACGAGATCCAATCAAATGTCGAAATGAGGCGATCTAGTTTTACATTATCGATAATTTCCATTTGCTTTGTTTCGGCTTCAGGCTTTGTTTCCCCCGAGTTTACAAACTGACATCCTACAAAATAATGATCGGCCAGTTTTTCCGTGATAACCGATGACATTGTAACGGTATTCTCAGCTCGAACGCAGATATGATCGATACAGGACGTGACTAGTTTACCTGATATTATCTCTTCTCTTGTAGGAGCTTTAATAGTGCTTTCAATACCCTCGTTTGCAAGAATGTTCAAATAATCACACACATCAGATCGATCCTGTTTCGCTACATCGATGTTAATATCGCCAACCAAGCAAAATAGGCCCCTGTTATGAACTTCATTGAGTGTTTTCTTCAATTCTTCTAGAAAACTTCTAACGCTTTGAGAAGGAGGCCTATAACAAGCTAACATAAAAATCATAAAATTGGAATTCTCAATTTTAAGCGCAATCGTTTCTGCATGGGAAAAAGAGATGTCGAGTTTAGAAACCAGCCATTTGTCCTTAATGAAAACCGCGATCCCCCCACCCCCACATTTGACCGTGAAAACCAAAAGGAATTATAGCCAGCTAATTTAAACAGATCCCACCAATCCTCAGATACATTAGTCTCGGTAAGTACAAAAATGTCTGTGTTTGCTGTCACGTCCTTAACAAGAAGTTTGAAGAGGCTCCAATATTTCCTTATGCTTCTAATGTTCACGTGTAATACCAAAAAAAGTTGGCTCTTTATATTGAGCCTCTGCTTGAAAACCTTGAAATCTCCACATTCTTGAAAATTTGTCGACATTACTCTAACTTATATTCTCAAGGTCGTTGACTGTGTTTACCCTGACTAGCGCTGAGCCTTGTTCTTTTTTCGCAAAAATTTTCCCTCCCTTTACCCAGACATATTTAAATTGCACTTCCTTGGCTTTTGACCTGGCCATCCAGAATAACTCTCTGTTTGCTCGAGTCAGGTTTTCGTTAAAGTAAACCTTCGGCAGTTTACCTGAATTATGAAGTGAGCTCAATCGTACGCGACGGCTCATCCATGCCTCGTACACCTTCACGGACGCGAACCTTATCAAAACTGGGGGCGCAGGGCCGGGCTTCGCTGCAAGACGGTGGATGGCAAGGACGTCTCCTGCTTGGAGTGGAGGCAAATCTAATTTGTCTCCAAGATCGGCGATGATACGTTCCAAGTTTTCATCCTTGTCGCATGGCAGTCCGTGGATTTCCAGGTTTGTCGACCGACTCCGCTGCTCCAAGTAGTTCAAGTCCCCCTGCAGTCGCTGGATAGTACGTGATTGTTCGTCCACAACACTGCACACCTCAGCCAACCGGACCTGCAGTGCTTCGGTGTTCTTTTCATTTTCGGTTGCCTTAGCAAGCACCGAGTCATACTTCAATGAAAGGTCGTCAATAGATCGTTGAAGTGTCTTGACTGTTTCTTGTAGGCATTGAACTGCCGGCTTCAAAGTTAGCAGCTCATCCACCTTGGCAGGGAGTGTGAGCAGAGTGTCGACGTTCGCCTTGAGAGAGACCAATAAGTCCAACTTGGTATTCACCGCGCTGAGAAGTTCCTCGGATGCACAAACACCTTGAGGTTCCTCAGACACGCTTCCCTGCGTCGAACTGGAGTCGGCAGAACGGCAAGACCGGCAGCGCCACTTCTCTCTCTTCACTGGGCCCATCGTGCCGAAGGTTGATTCTTTTATTCCGGCACAAGACCCCAAGTGGTAGAGGCTCTTGCAGGCACCGCATGTCATGAATTTACCATCAGATGGGACAGGTTTCAAGCACACCGAGCAGTCACCGAGAGAATTCATAGCCGATGGAGTAGGCTTACCGATGGAGTCGGCGTCCGTTAATAATAATAATAATAATAATAATAATAATATTAATAATAATAATAATAAATTGTTTTATTTTTCTCGTGCCCACAAACAACCTCTCGGTTTAAAGTGTGGTACACTAACTTACATGGAGTAAAACCTAAAAATACAGGAAACAACAAAGTTAATTCAATAAAAGTCATGCAACATTATCAGCTGGATATTTTGACGGCCGAGATCAAGCTTCTACGTGCGGACAACTGTGCGCTTGGGGTGAAAGTCGCCCAACTTCGCCAAGGGGTCGTGAACCAGGCAGCTGAGCAACGAGCAATCGCGGTTTCCCCCGAGGACGCGGCACCCGCCGGCTCGCCGCCGGCGAAACCGTCTTATGCTTCTGTGGCTCCCCGGCCCCTGGCCCCGCCTCGGGGACAAGTCCGCGATAATAATGTCGGAGCTCAGAGGGCACCGTTCTCGTTGGCACCTCCAGGCAACGCTGAGTCTACCAGCATGGCCCACAACGCGGGGTTCGCGCGCGCTAGCCAGGAGCGCCGTCCAAGGCCTCAGGCCTCATTTGGTCAAGCCAGGAAATTTCACCGTCAGAGCGGTGCCTCGCCCACCGCCTTCCAAAGGCTTGTTTGTGTCCCGTCTGGACTCAGCCACCAGCGTCACTGACGTCGAATCTATAGTATCAACTGTTATCGGGGACAAGCCAGTGATTTACACGCAACTTAAAACAAAATACCCCACGTATAACTCGTTCCATCTTGCCGTTGACGAAGAGTCGTTGCAAGTGTTGAACAACTCGGACGTCTGGCCGGATGGCTCTCTTTTTCGCCCTTTTTTTGGGAGGTTGCCTAGTTCCCGGCATTGCGTGGTTGCAGCGGAAAGTTTAACCAAAGGTACTCATGGCTCGGAATCTTAGCGCTTATTATCAAAATGTCCGCGGCTTTAGAACAAAATCGGATGAATTTATGTCTAATCTGCTAGGTACCGATTACGATATTGTCGTATTGTCAGAAACATGGCTTCATGACGGCATTGCGAATAGTGATTATTTTACACCTTCCTTTACTGTGTTTCGTAGAGATCGTGATTATACTTCCGGGATAAAATATGGAGGTGGTGTATTGATAGCTTGCAAACAATCACTGAATGCACATAGGCGAAATGATTTGGAAACCTATCAAGAATCCGTCTGGGTCGAGATACCGCCTGGTGACGGGTTCAACTTTCTAATTGGAGCATATTATTTCCCTCCCGCTTCAGATGTGGCTCTATCTGTAAGCCACTTTAATTTTCTTGAAAATGAAATAGACGTTACTAAATATCGCGTGCCACTATACGGGGATTTTAATCTACCGAAAGTTGACCAGATTAATGGTCGTATTAACAGTGACAGCTCCTGCGCACGTCACAAAGCGTCTTGTTTGTTTAACTTCATAGATTTTAACCATTTTACGCAACACAACATGTTCGCGAACCGTTCCGGTAACGTTCTTGATCTGGTTTTATCTAACATTCTTACTTCGAAAGTGGCTCGTGTAGACGATCCGCTGCTCACCCTGATGCTTATCATCCTCCCCTTAAGGTTTCGTTTTCTATGTTTCTATGGTCAAGGGTTTCGTCTGGTGCATTACGGTACGCGTATGGCGCTGGCGATTACTTTAGTTTATACAAATACTTCGAACAATATGACTGGACTGATGTCGTACAACGCTCTGACGTAGATTCCATGGTGAATAGTTTCACAGCGGTAGTCAATGATGCCATGAACTTGTTTGTTCCCCAGTGCACCAACCATCCAGAGAAGTACCTAAGTGGTTTTCCAAAGGTTTACGATATTACTTGAAATTAAAATTAGATTACCACAGATTATATAAAAAACGAGGCTCGGCTTATGGTATGAAAAATTAGCATCTGTCGTGAACTAACAAAAAAGCTTCTTGCTAGCGACCAATATCACTACCGCAGGTAGATGAAGCGTAACCTGAACAAGCGACCAGAAAAATTCTGGCGCTATGTGAAGAAGCACAACACGAAGGACTCTAACAATATAACGCTGAGCAACGGGTCAGTTATCGAAACGTCCCCAAAATCTGTTTGTGAGTTGTTTTCGCATCATTTCAGTTCATGCTTTTCCAATGTCAACACCCCTATACCCGCGACATTTAATACTACTTTTGATGATTATTTACCCTTTACTAGATTTACAGTTCACGAAGTGCTTTTAGCTATTGGAAAGCTGAATTCTAAACTGTCTACTGGTTCAGATGGTATTCCCAACTTCGTTGTAAAAGGATGTGGCGAATGTTTTGCTCCTGTTCTTGCAAAAGTGTTCAACCTATCTATACAAAGTGGTATCTTTCCAGATAAATGGAAATATTCTATAGTCGTCCCGATTTTTAAGTCAGGTAATTCTTGTGATGTTAGTAATTATCGTCCTGTTTCCCTTCTCAATGCATGTTCAAAGGTTTTTGAGAAGCTGGTGTACAATCATTTGTATAATTATTTTAAAAGAAAGTTTGTTCTTGTACAGCACGGTTTCGTCAAAGGCAGATCCGTCGAGACAAATCTGTGCACATTTTTAAATTTTGCTTTTCCAATTATTCAGTGTCGGGACCAAGTAGACACAATATATCTGGATATGTCCAAAGCCTTTGATAAGGTCAATCATGAGTTGTTATTGCTGCAACTCAGGGACTATGGCCTCAGTCCTGAGTACAATACCTGGTTTAGGAGTTATCTTCATAAAAGGCAGAACTGTGTAAGGGTATCTGGCTTCTTGTCTCGTCCATTCATTTCTATGTCAGGAGTGCCTCAGGGCTCAAACCTTGGACCTTTGTTGTTTCTTATTTTTATAAACGATTTGGTGTCGTCCGTAAAACACTCTCAAATACTTATGTTCGCAGATGACGTGAAGTTGTTTCGGAGGTCACCTCAATCACTGCACTGACTGTACTTTGCTGCAGGACGATCTTCGTTCAGTGGTAGAATGGTGCAGTTCTAATAATCTTTTCTTAAATCCGCGCAAAACAAAAGTCATGTCGCTGTCGAGAAAGCGTCACAATTTATCCTATGTGTATGTTCTGGAAAATGAAACGATCTGTCGGACAACGCAGATGCAAGACATAGATGTTCTTGTGGACGACCACATTTTTTTCCTTTCTTATGTAAACTTCATTATTAGGCAGTCATTACGTACGCTAGAAATAATGTCTCGCTTAACTAGATCATTTACCACTCATCACTGTCTTTTGAGATTATACAGCACCCACGTGCGTTCGAAACTAGAATTTGGATCTGTAGTGTGGAGCTGCATATCTATAACAACAAGTATAGAACATGTACAAAAGCGATTTGTGCGCATCATTTACGACAGATATTTTGGAAGAAAGTGTTTTTATGAATATAATTCGATTTTAGAAAAATTAACATTCGGTACTTTGTGTAAAAGAAGGTCTATTCGGGATGTTCAGTTTTTACATAGGCTAATTCATGATGCAATAGACAGCCCTACTCTCCTCACCTGTGTTCACTTTCGCATTCCACTTAGAACGAATATTTTAAATCCAAGAGTATTTTATCCAGACCTCATTCGAAACGCATCACCGGTTTCGCGTATCCAACATGTTTTAAACACGTAATTTACTGACGTCGATATTTTTAGTACAAACTTGTCTTTTGGAGAACGACCATTTTGATGCCTGTGTTTTTGATTGGCATATATACATGTTTGTGTGCTTGCATGTTTTTTTTTTCACAACTTTTTATTTTGTCAACTCTGTATTTTGTGTGTATTTCAAGTGTGTGTGCTTAACCAAGTAGGCTTTCGAGCTGTTGGTTAGCACAAAGAAAAATAAACATTGATTGATTGATTGATAATGCGAAAATTGATTAGTTCACAGACATCTAGTCACGCAGATTTAACATAAACTCCTGAGTGGATGAAAAGATGTCGAGGTTACATTTTTGTGAATCGTAAGCAATTTGTATCCTTGACAATGGGATTACAGCGGACAAGCAAGATGGATAAAAATTTGAAATGTTTCGGCTTGGGCGAGAGGGAACATGAAACTCTATAGTTTGTAATAAAGCCGCCGTATTTACCCTTCCATGAACAACTTTGTGAAGGAAAAACAAAACAAAAAAACGATAGTCTCCCTAAAGTTAAATATAGGCAAAATAGTGGAAGGCGAAAAAACCCGTTAAAAGTGCTCGAACCTCTACATTTTCTTTAGCAGCGGCGGACAGAAAATAATAATAATAAAAAACTATGTAGTGTAAACAAATAAAACTTTTCTTGGAATGCTCTCTAGATGCTCGTAGGTGTAAATATAAATTTTTTTAAAATCAACTTTATGTGTTCAAATTTTTTATTCTGCTTATTGTCCTGCTCATTGTTAATGCAATAACCGAAGAAACGTCTCGTAGTCCTTTTCTACAAACGTGGAACAAAAGTATTCACTCGCCATCTCTCAGTGACAAGAAAAAGTAAAATAAACTGCACCATTCCTTATTATTTTACGATCAGAGAGAGAAAAAAACGTTTCGTGTATTTCTCTCCCCCCTCCCCCCCTCTCCCCGTTTCCCCTTCAAAGAAAAAAATATATAAGTTTGCAAAGGGAAGGGCAAAAACTAAAAACCTTTGTGTAAAGCAAACATTACAACTTGGTTTACTATTCTCCTTTAGAAAACCGTTTCTGGGTTCCTGCGCTGATCGAGAATACACAAATAGTATTGCATTCCTCGTCGAGAAATTGAGCGAACTGCCGGGCCTCTATTTGGCGTTCTGCGAGTATACTGGTTTCAAAAGAAACAAAACGAACGAGATGGTTTCATTCTGCAGGAGCGGGCAAGGTCGAGCACTGTATACGACTTGGGCAGCCACTGTCTCCGGAGGAGACAAGAATCCAGCGGAAGTCCGCCAAGGAGGAAGGAAAGCTGTACAAGCGCCATCTCGTCGTCGTCGATCGTTCGCCGCCAACGAGGAAGTCGGTCACCCATCAGCCGTCTGGACAGACAACGGGGCCACGTTCAACGTCATCGGGGAGGACATGGTGCCGGATCCCGCGGCTACAAATGTCTCCCCCGTCTCCTCAAGGTTGATCGAGACTCGCCGGTGGGCCCACGATAGGCGCTGATTGTCTCTTTTTGCGAACTGCCCTGAGGCCGGCTCGCGGCTGTTGCCAGGACGCGCTCAGTGGTATCCAGATCGGCCACTTCGTCGTAAGGGATCAGAGATTGGCAGCTATTAAAAAAGCTCACATACTCCAAGAACATCTGAAGTTGAATGAGCGGTACTTTATGGAAGCTGTCTTAAATATCAGGTTACTAGGGTATAACTTAAAATTAGGTTTTGTAAACACCAGCACAAAGAAAAAATATGAGTTGCCCTAAAAATGTTTTACGAGTCCCTAAACCAAAGTTCGGCTACAATTCTGAGGCTTCGGAGGTTCGTTCTCGAGTTCAGGTGTCATAGTTCTTTCACACCATTACACGAGCATGGAAGACAAAACATAATTGAATGTCTACTTGGTAAGTACAGTCCGTTCCTCATTACTTTGCTCCATACCATATTCCTATAACGAGGAATATGTGTCCCCACCTCGAAAAATTACGACGAAGATATTCGATCTACCGGACCGTGCTTCTATCTGTGTTCGATGGAAGCAACAAGTTGTCAACCGGAGAATTGTTAGCGTTGACATTCTATCCCCGTTTTACCGGTGGCTGCAAAAAATGTATTCTCTAAAACTTGGGGAGAAGCAGGTGTCCGCCTTGTCGTGGAAACAAGCTGCGCCTTCCGTCACGCCCGAAAAGTCGAACACGCTTCTCGCTACGTTCGATGCGTTCTCAAAGTCCCGTACGAGGGAACAAAAAGAGGTAGCGGGGGACGGAGCGGAGGGGGCTGCGGGGGTGGCTGATGACAGGCAGCGGGACTCTGGAGCATCGATCGCTGGCCGCCCGCGCGCCGCCGCACCAGCGCGCACTCACAGACGCGCTCGCAGACACCGCCGCGCTCAGTGTGCCTCGGGCGACGACGTGCCGCGGTCATCGGGTCTCAAGAGTCATCTCCAGAACTGCGAGAGTGCGCGCCCTCGTGAAGCGTCGTGAGCGGCGTGTTGGTCCACTTGCGGACGCCGTCGTCGTCGCGGCTGTGGTAACCAGGTCCCAGGCGGCCCGCGTCGTAGTTGGACCGCTCCGAACCGTTATCGATTCATCCCCGCTGCAAGTGTGTGTGCACGCGTTGAGCCCATGCTCAACAGGTGACTGCCGCTGTCAACAGTTTTCGCGGGGAAGCTGAGGAAAGGAGCACGGCGCCGAAGAGGGGTGCCGAGCCGATTCAACTTTACGAAGGTCTCGTTTCGCTCGAGGCGATGTTGCTCGGAGTTTTGGTCTAGCGCCGTCGTCGATGCCGGGAAAGGAGTGCGGACGAGGAATCTGGACCACGGGATATGCCAACTCGGCTGTACGACTGGCGGTGAGTAATGATCCTTTGAGATTTGAAAGGCGGCACACTGCGACCTCAAGTCTTATTTCGAGGATTCAGGCGTTTACTTTTTTTATTCATTGACACGTTGCAGCGACCGAATTGGCCACACCGTTAGAACTGCAGGAAGGATAAATCATTCCGCTTTTTTAAGGCTTCGGGGTTCGAAGACAGTCTCCTTTATCTTTTCGGTGATTTTTATTGTTACGCCTTGTTTTCAGTGGGAAAGATTATATTCTTCACGCGAAATGCGCGGAGTGCTGTTGTTTCCTTAATCAAACTGGCGAGCTCTATTTCGATCGACTGCCAAAGTGTCGAGACCTGGTGTTGAAATGTGCGAAGATTCATCGAGGAGTTTCGTGACGAATCGTTTGAAACCATAGGGCTGAGAAAAAAAATATATGCCGGTAAAGAAGTAAAAAATGATGAACGCGGTGCGACTACGCGACCGTTGGAGCGCGATGGTACTCTGCACTACTTATTGGCTAAAGGAAGGCCAAGTTCTGGTCTCTGAAGTGCTTCGCGGGGTGGGGAATGACTGGCGCTCGTTAATCACGCTATTGGAGTGGACTCGATAGAGCACGGGCACAGAACGAGAGCCAATGCCTAAAAACTGCCGTAAACAGCGATATTCGCACTTTCGGAATGCATGTTGTGGTCACGTTTGTAAAAGCTCGCCGTTAGCGGGTGCTCAGCAGCTACGGATTCAGCTAAGTATGCCCAAATCATTGCAGTCTTGTACTGATTTCAGTGACTTCACAATTTGTATCACGTAAGAAGCAATCGCAGTTGAATGACGAATAATTTTCTTGCGCAAATGAGATATTTGCCGTAGTCCCATTTTCAATCCAACACACCGCTTCTTTTTGTCAGCCTCTCGGATTTAAAAAACTGACGATGTTCAGCCATTTCCTCAACCAGTTCCTCAAAAGAAATGCTGACTCCCTTTCACTTCAAGTCGTTCCACAGCCAAGGCTACACTCCGAAGAAGCCGAACAAGCAGCAGCAGCAAAAGTGCATCGTCACGGTCCTTATGACGCTTTGTTGGCTTCCTGTCATCGACTAAGCCAATCACGCAGAGCGAAGAATCCGCCATCCTGCACGTCCTTCAGCGCCTCATTGATTCAACCCGTCCGAGCAAACCAACGAAGACAACGGCGCTCCTGATGCTCGGGAGCTCGGAGAATTCTGAGTTGAACACGCTGAATTCTTTTTTTTCTTCTTTTTTCTTTTTTTACGAAGGACGTCACTGAGATTAATTGCACACCCTCAGAAGTTTCCGCACGAATACAACCCCGCGGTGCCGTTGGCATACTGATGATTTGATTTCCTCGAATTGTTTTTCCGAATGTGAAAGGTAATCCGCGTCTTGCTTCTCAATCAACAGTCGCAGTGGACTCTTGTTGCCAGCAAGACCGAATGTTCATTAAAGTGGGACGCCTATGGCACTTATCGTTCGTTGAAATTTTTACCGAATCCCCAAATACTGGGCTAGGGTGTCACGCGCCGCAGTCGAATAACCCCGGGGTGAGTTGCAAAAGTAGGAAACATTTATTAGTCGATTTCATATTAGCAGCAGTGAGATAATCGCGTAATTTTATCAAACAATTTAAGGGCAGTGAACTGCAACTATCTCGAAAGTGGGGCGCGTGCAAGATGAGGATGCAGACCAAAATTCGTTCGCTTTATATGGTGGTTGCATATTGAGCGCTCCACCGAGCGGGCTACTTGTTTCGGGTCTAATCTGAGCGCTCCTGGGCAACGGCTGGCAGACGTCGAAAGTCAGTTTGCCGAAAGCTTGCAGATGTTGTCCCCGTCACGGTGAAGCAAGAATTGAATCGTACGTCGCACGGCGCGAAAAATGCAAGTTCCGCGCGTGGCCTGAACGAGAGCACTCGAATCTAACGAGTGGTGTCTACTTCAGTCTTCGTCTCTGTCGCTCTTTTGTTTGGAGGGCACGTCAGTTTCCGTCGTTTCATACCCTATTGTTTTCTCTTCCGTACTTTTAATGTCTACAGTTTACAAGGTGCGTATAGTGCAGAGAGTATTCCCTCTCACAAGTTCCTGCGTGAACACATCCCTGCGATCCATCAGGAACACCAACGAATGGCCTTGTTTAGAATAGACCGATCTCTCTAAGCGTTCCACGCATGCATAACGCCGCCGTAATTTTAGTCCACAAGAGGCAGGTGGCAGTGCGAGAGACGGTGTTTGCCGGCTCCTGCTTGGTTGAGCAGACCCGCAGCGGAATTACCGCACCTGCAGAAAGATGGAAGATTCCTGATTAGGGAGTATCCAATGGTGGCCATAGTTGAGTGCGCGACTGCTGAGCGCCTGCTGACGGCGAGCTTGTATAACTCTTCTGTATATGTGCAGTCCTTATTTCCCGTCCGAATACAAACTTGTCTTCTGATGGGACTCCAGCCCCTAGTTTTTGCAACGTGCATTCCGCACCATCAAGGTTGCCGGACTTAGCACCCTATTAATGCGAGCTCGTTCTGAGCATGCGCTCTAAACATCGCCCTCAGATATGGCCTCGAGTGAATACCCCCTCCCCTAGACTACTTCCATATATCCGTCAACGCGCGCGTTCCATTCTGGGAACCTGTGGGCCAGGAACGGAGCGCGTATGGATTTTGCTTCCCACTAATTCCCACAATGCATAAAGTGGCATTACGCCACAATGAGGAGCTTTGAGTTCAGAATTAGTCGAAAAAAAAGATGAAAGCCGTTTACAACTCCCTGTAACGCCGAATTAGAGCGCAGCTCTTGAGGAGGAGGGAAGGCACGGGGGTCACGTGACCTTGGGGAGGGGTGGTCACGTGGCCTGGGGGTCACGTGACCCGGAGGGGGGGGTCACGTGGCCTGGGGGTCACGTGACCTCGAGGACGGGGGGGGGGTAGTTTCCCGCTAAATCTAGCGGGGAAATTTTCCGCTAAATTTAGCGGGAAAATTTTCCGTTAGATCTAGCGGGGAAAATTCGCTAAATTTAGCGGGAAAATTTTCGCTAAATTTAGCGGGGAAGAATTACGCCATCATGCACCGCGCGGTTACGCCGACGGCGCACCGACGGCGACGCCGTTCAAGCCGGAAACGGGTGCCTAAGAGCTGCGCTCTAAAGCGGTATTCTACAAATTAGTGTTTTTAAATGGGTACGGAAACGGAACGACGTGACCGTGAGCTGTCTACCCCTCGCTTCAAAGTCGGCCATCGAGAAGCGCAATGCGCATCGCTCTCGTGACGCCAATAGTTCCTGCACCGCCATGTGTACTGTAGTTGCGAGCTTCGCCGCTTGCTGGCTTCAACGCGTGACAATCTTGCCTTGCAGTAATATCCGAGCACTGTGCGCCGGCCTACCTGGCCCCTAACGTCATTCGCGGTCATGCCAGTATATCGCGTGCCACGAGCGTTCGGCTCACCGTGGTAGATTCACACCGCAGAAGTAGGAGCTCGAAATAACCGTCCGTGCCCAGCAATGGCGACACCTGAAAGCCACGTATACTGTATAAGGTATTCACTGGGTGCCATGTTTGAGCGCTCTATTCACAGCGCATACGGAGGAGTGACTGGAAAAGGGGGGATATTATGGTTGGCCTGGCAGAGATCTCCGCATCCTCAGATAAAGAACCTACCTAACGTCTGGAAAGAACGGCGATCTTGATGGTGTGGAATGCACGTTGCGGGAGCACGGTGGAAGCTTTAACATACACAACGCAGTAAACACCTTAGCATTCTCTGCTATGTCGCATCCAGGAATAAGTAACTCCGCGAGCGACCCGTACTTCCGCGAACTGGCGCTACTTCTTAGAAACTCGTGACGTGGCGGCACTCCAACGGAGCTTCACAGACCAGACGCAATTTTGAAATCTGCTCAATCGTTTTAAAATTAGTTTTCTTGACTTTTCTGCCTCCAGCCTAAAAACACTAATCTAGGTTAGTGTTTCTGGGCTGCCGGCACAACATAGACCACATCTAAACAAAAAAATAAGTGCAAATATTTCGTTTCCGTACCCCTTTAAGAACACAAAATCATTGATAAAAAGATTTTTTTTTCCAATATCAGTCGATCGACGAAAGGAGGTGCACCGCTTATCTCGTCAGGGTTCGGTCAGCAAACCTCATTCTCCTCCTGGGTCAAGATAAAAGTCAGTGATCGGGACTTCGGGTTTATAATTTGAACCTTGCTATGTTTGATTCTTAGGAGGGGCTGTGTTTTTATAACAGTAAAGGTTATGAATCCTTATATTTTGTAGGAGGGGGATGGGAGAGGGGAGGGCGGCAGACAATATCTATCTTCCTCGCTTTGCTACTTTCGTGAAACCGTGGCTTGGAGTGGTGCAATGATACCAGAAGAAAACTTCACAGCGACTACATTTGTGAGTCTAAGTGTGAACGTTCATTGAGGCACCGTTGTTTGCAAGTTTTGTCGTGGGACAGTAGACTACTACCAATGTCAAGGACGCCAACGCCAAATTCAGCTGAAGAAATATCATTTGATCCTGGAATTTTATTCCGAATTTAGGGTGGAACTATAATTGGGTACAGAGGAAAATTAAACTCCGAATTAATACGAATTTAATATCTAATAAAAATAAAAATTGATTACCTTTGAAATTTTTAACCAAAAATAAACTGCGAAAAACGACCTCCGAATTTCACGAAAAATAAACTGCGAAAAACAGCCTCCGAATTTCGCCTAAAATAAACTCCCAAAAAACAAAATCCTTGGTACATGGCGTCACCAGTGACTTGCTGTACAATCTACACGGTAGCCTCGCCTGAGCGTGCCGTAAGAACCTTCAGCTCTCTCTTGTCGCACACGAAGAACCGCAATGCTGCAGCGAAGAATGCGTAAAGTCTTTCCTTTCTCTTCGAGCCTAGCAGCATCCTGCCTAAGGGGTTCTACGAGTGACGCGGCGCTTTACTCTCTTTCATCCGAACTTCCGCGTATTGATTGCAACGACTCGATGGGCATCGAGCGTGCCGGCCCTGAGCCATCTAGATCGGCCCGCACCACGAAGGAATCGACGACCAGCCATTAGCATAGAGCCCTGCCCGTTTGTCAGTCAAGTGGCGACGCCACGACGACAGTCTTTCGGTTGCGCTGTGTGAGAAGCGGGCGTCCACTTTGGCTCGTCGAGCAAGATGGCTGCCTACAAATTGTTGTATTATGCAGATAGTTTCAACGGCTTCCAACTTTCTTTATTGAGTTAAGCTCGACAGTGAATAAGTGATTGTATTGACTACGGCGCGAGGAAAGAATTAACGGCGACGTTACGATACTTTCCTCAACAGCCAGGCGATTATAATAACGAGCTCCGTATTACGCGAGAACTCGCCGACGCCTGTCCATGCATCTTGATGCATCAAAACCGCAATACACCACTAGAAAAGGGAATATGCTAATCTAGTTCGCAGAGTCCCGTGGTGTATAAAGGCGCGATATGGAAAACAAGGTCGCCTGTGTGCAAGCGCCCGCTCGCAAACGGGCCTCCTCGTGTTTCTACTCCAGAAATTAGGGTGCCCAGCGGCTCACGGGGGACTCTTACAGCTGCTTATATTCAGCACTATTCTACGCTCGATAAATATGTGCAGATTATTATCGTGCGAAGCCGTGGTCTTGTTGATTCGCTTATCGGCGAGTTTGACGCTCAAGATGCTCGAGCGCGGCAACAATGGCGTAGAAAAGTTCCTCCCCTTTCTCCTGAGCAGAGCGAACGCTGAAGAAGAGGACGCCTCCTCTCCAGTGTTGGTTCTGATCAAGGGAAAGTGCTGATGCGCGTGCCCAGAATTCTTAGCCCGTCACCAACTATGGATTAAAGTCACTTGATCAGCTTCCTAGAACGCCTGGCGCGTGTTTGGGACGCGTCCACCTGGTGGCGCTTGCTACGCCATTGAGCCCGCCCTAAGGACCGAAGTGACGGGACCGGTGGAAGGTTGGATGCACATCACCTGGGGTGGAACGTGAGCATATTGTAGTTCGTAATGGTGAACCTAATGTTTGCTCAAAGACAGCGGCGTCTCGAAAATGCGGTATTTCTCCGTCGCACTTGGGAGCAGGTGCTGTGGCGGCGCTGGAACGCCGTCCACCCATACCTGCTCGCATGGGGCAGCGGACAAGGGCCATGTTTCGAACGACGCTCTGCCGTGGAGCTTGTTAACTGAGAGATCTAAGAACGTTGGCAGAGCTTCCATAGGGATCGACTGCAACGACACCACACTCTTTGCTCAAACGCATCTTCGCTGACCCACGTGGAAACCCGGACTCGGTCGTCAGACTTTCCTATCGAGGCGTACTACCCAACTGCCGCGAACTGAGTGGCCGAGTTTCTACAATCGGCGTTCCATTACTACTGGGTTGTAGGCGAATATTCGTGAAACGTCACGCACTTAGGACGCCGCTAGGGTGTGCGTCCTACTTCAATGTGACTGAATCTCGCCCAGCATAACCCAAGCTTCTACGCTCGCCGGTGTTGCGCTCCAAGTTCCGTCACTGTTCGAATTTTGTTTGGAACCGATACTGCAGTACATACTTCATTCTTCGTTTGGGTCTTTTTTATTCCCAGGTGACGGTGGTCGGATGAATGTCAACACGGATTGAGCTAGAACATGTCTCGGTAGCTACGCGTGTTCCACAAGAGCGGACCAACACTTTCTTTCTTGAACGTCACGTCAGTATATGGAGCCCTTAAAGTTACCGCAGGAGGGAGTTTCATGGTGATGCCGTGCGTGCGTGATATTTCAAAACTCGATAAGCTTTCACGGACCACGGCAGTCTCATAGCCGCGCGAGCAAACTGCGCGAAAACCGGCGATCGAATTGTCAAGTTCGAGGCCTGCTCGGCCGTCCTCGCGATTAATTTCTATTTGCCCTGTCTGTCTAAAATCTGCTGAAAAAAAAAGAACTCGTCTCGGGAATTTTGTTGTACCAGAATTTACCTGTTTGGTCACGTGACAAGCCTCCGAATTCAGGACAACCGACTTGGTCGGGGTCAGCACGATACCACAGAGCAGGGTCGGCTGGGTCGCTGTTCCGCAGTCCGCGAAGCCACTGTTGTCGCCTGGCTTGAGTTGGAATGTTACCCGAAGCACAACGACGAAATTAGGTAAAAATCAATCATAAACTTTTATTCAAATTAGCGAAGTAAAGGTGAATTGTGAACAATACACTTGTTCACGGGACCGCAAAGCGGTCCCTTACACGTGATAGTCCTAAAAATCTACTAGAAAAAAACTCAAATATTTTATGCATAATTGCCTCCAAAATTGTTCGAATATGTTTTTTTTTTATGATATCGACCTCTAACGAAACCACTCTTTCAAAAGTATTTTTGGACAAAACTATGCTTAAACTATTTAAAAAGAAGGTAAGGTACGTACCGCAAATATACTACAGGATTTCGAGTAGTGAAGAATTTCCTTGATGGGTTTTGAGTGATCCAATAGCGCCCCATGCTCGCGCATCAGTGGGGCGAATTCAAGCGCGGGCTTGCACGTGCAAAAAGGTATCAACAAAAAACCGTTCGAAATCCGCCGAGAGACTTCCCCAATATTGAAACGTGGTGCAGAGCCGTAGATTGGGAGAGTCTGGCCAATGGCCGGAGCAAAGGCCAGGGCCGAATATTCCCCCCAAGGTTCGAGCGTACACTCAAAGTGCGACACAGCCTCTATCAATCAGCAGGCCGCGAGCTCACAATATTGGGAACGACATTAAAGCTCCAAATAGAAGCGTTCAATGCCAGTGTCTCGGTGAGAATGGCGTCAATTACAAATCAGCAACAATAATGCCAACTTCGCAGTTTGCTCTGCTTTGGAGCGCACGTTCGTTTATTTTCTCGTTGAATATGGACGAGGCGAAAACGTTACATGTGCCAAGTTTTCAGCCACCAAGAGTTCAATCTTTTTACTCTATCGACGCTAAAACGGCTTAGATTAGTCGAGTCGCATTTTTCGAGCTCACGACCACGGCTAGGGGCTGTTTCGCGGCCTGTGGTTGGCCCCGAGATGCTCGCCTATTCAAACCAATAAATGGCCAAACTCTCCCAATATACGGCTCTGAACGCGGCACAATGACGAGTGCCAAAAGCCCCTCAGTCGGCCGTTGCCATTTCAGAGCATATTTAGGCTCAGTACCTTAACACTAGGATTTTGGTCCCTACAAACGTGTTGTGCGATAAAAACCAGACATAAAGAATCTAAAATATAAAAAAAAATCATTTTTGAAAACACGTTGAACTTGAACGAAATTTGAAAGCGTTTCATTTGACATAATTGACTTCTCCATATAAACAAACACTAGAGGCGTAAACATTCTGGAAAGCAATGGTGTGTGTATATTCGGTACCATTTTGGATATGACACTCAGCACTCTAAGGCCGACGACCAGACTCGAGGTTCTGCAAGGCAGAAGATCCTCCTCACTATAGGGGAGGAGGAAGCAGGCAACGGCGGACAGGGTAAAAGGGGGAGAGGAGGTAGAAAGGGAAAAGTGGAAAGCGCGAACTGGTCGCCGGTCTTTAACTTAAAAAAAAGCAAGTCTGAACCCTTGGGCAACATTTTCTACGGAAGCAAGGCTGGGAACTTTCCGTAACTTCTACTGTATAAATACTATATATAAAATTTAAAAAAAATGCCTCAGTAGAATGTACTATCGGGTTCAAAGGAAATGCGAACAGCGGAGCGCGTGGCCGTCGGTACTTGATACGCCTCCTGGAGGCCTCTTGAAACTGATAAAACTGGGGGTTGGAGGGTAGGGCGCTGCGAGGGTGTGCGTCGTGCTTCGATGTGTTTGACCCTCGCCCAGCACAAGCCAGGCTTCGACGCTGCACCGGTTGTGCGTTGGATGTTCCGTCACTGCCACGTTCGTTGACTCAGCATGAGCCATGCTAGGAAGCTCGCCACTCGCAGCTGGAGCGCAGCCTCGCGCACGCGTCCGTGGAGCATTACCGCAGCGTCATGGTCCCTTCTAACTTGTCCACTTCCTTTTTCCTTTTTTAATACGCTTTGTCGTTTTCTCGTGAACAGTATAGCAGAAACTGTGTGAAATTCGAGACAACAAAAACAAACAAGAGAGGACCCAGGACGGCTTTTGACGCCTATGTGAAGTCATTTACCTGGCAAACGTTTATGTCTCAGCTCCCAGCGCTCGCACTGTGCCTCGTGTGTGGCGCTGGGATTGCCAAAATGAAGGTCCGCCAGCCCCTCATTCATAAAACATTTTAACGAAATGCAGTACCTTTATCATTAACATTTTGCTGGCAGCCAGGATCTCGTTGAATGTGCTCATTAAACTATCACCGCGTGTGTCAGAATTAAGCGTGAAATAGAAGTTAAAGCAGCTCGTTCGTGGACGGAAGACCCGTGGAGCTTGATTGACGTCAGTTATCAGAACCTCGCACATGTCCTCGTGAACGACATAGAGCTCATGACCCATGCAAAATAGTAAAACAGCCTTGACGAGAGATGACATGTTCATTGCCAGGTAGCATGTATGCAAACAGAAATATTGAACAACAAGGAAACACGAATGCTGCAACCGATAAAGGCTCACACCTCATGTAGCGTCGCAGCAGTAGCTGTCTGGGCCGGCTTGCTTTCGTTGTTGTATTTCACTAAGCTGGTACCAGTGAGGAGCCAATGAATGCTATGTGAAATCGCCTTCAACGTCTGCAGCGGCAGCCATCCGACAAGGTACACCTTCCACCAGGTGGGATACCAGGTCCGAAGTTCGCAGCCGCTTCCACTCAACCTCGGCCGCCTTAACAACGCGTGCTAAGAAAAAAAAAACTGCTAAAGTTAGGATGGAACATGACGTCACGGTAATGCTCCACAAACGCGCGCTCCAGGCGCGCGCAAGCAGCCTGCTCCCGCTGCGAGGGGCGAGCATCCTCGTATGGCTCGTGCCGAGCCAACAAAAGTGGCTGGGACGCTGAGCTGGGACGGAGCTTCCAGCGCACCACCGGCGCAGCGTCCAAGGTTGGGTTGTGCTGGGCGAGGGACAAACCCGTCGGAGTAGGGCGCACAGCCTCGCAGCGTCCTGCTCTCCAACCCGCAGTTTTCTCAGATTGAAGAAATCTCCAGAAGGCGCAGCATGTACCGACGGCCACGCGCTCCGCTGTTCGCATTTCATTTGAACCCGATAGGACACGAATTATTCTAAACATTCGGGAAGATCTGTGGCTGATAGGTTGGAATCGAGCACGAGTCAACGAAGTCACAGACGGTAGTCGCCAAAACGACCCCGTCCTGCCCTGCTCCTTTGGGATATTAATATTTTAAAGCTAAACGTGTCTCAGCTTTCAGATATGAAGCGTTGTCTTTCTCTCGGTATACGACACCATATATAACAACTTTTAAGGCACTAAAATTAAAAATGCGTCTTACTGGCCGAATTTAAAGGAAAGAGCTCACATGTAAGTTCTCGAGTTCGCACTCTTCTGTTCTCGTCAAATTTCAAGTTCGGGTTCCATATCTCACTAGGACATTGTCTCAAAGATTCTCATAACAACGTTAGCTAATTTTGAGTTCCCGTTCCCGTAGCGTGTCGTCATTGCCCCACTTCGGATGTTTCCGGGGCGATGAGAGGGTAATTTCCACGAAGGAAGTGCGACTTTGAACCTCGAGGGCTGCTCCCTTACTTGTCAAAGTTAATGACCCGAAGAGAGGCGTCGTGACGATTTCGCGCATCCGCGTCTCGTTTAATATTCAGGGGTCGTTACACTGAACAGTCTCCGGGACTCCAAGGAGACAGTCGGTCATGGCGCAATGCCATTGGGATGGTTATGACGAACAGCCTTTCGAAGAAAGGCTCGTTTGGAACCATCTGCGACCAATGCACCGAAAAAGGCGTTCAGCACGTCAAGTTCTTGGTCAAATGCGCATAATGCGTTTTTATGCCACACCGTCGTTCGCGGGATACGCTTCGTCGATCACAATAATCAGCCCGCTGAAAGCTCAGTGGGCAAGTGCACGCGTCGGTATTTTTTACCTTATAGTGTTGATGAACATGCGAGAGCCTTTGAAAGGAACCACCTCTACTTGCTGCCTAAAAGAGTTCACCCCATCACAAGTATCCCATAAAACGTCAGGTATCAATGTCTTTTATATTTCTAGTTAAATGTGGTTTACCTGAATTTACCATACAAAAGGATTCGAACATATATTGCTATGTGCCTAGTACTACGTGATTCAATTTCAGTGATTGGGCATCTGTGCTTCGTCCTCCTTGATTTGTCTCCTGCGACCGATTTCATTTGGCCACCCTGTGATTAGTTTTCCGTGATTCCTCAAAATAGGATCTTAATGATTGATCGTTTGGTGGGCTTCCAAATTAATTTACGATAAGGAAATAGGGACATTGAAGACAAACAGACTACAGAGATGATTTTAGAGAACAGGATCAGCGAAAGTCCGCCTCACACAAATTTACCTTTAACATAAGAAAGGGGCTCTCATTGTACAGTAAAGGTAGGTCGCAGAGATTCATATGAATCGCCTCGATTCGAAAGGGTTTTACAATTAGTCGCGGAGCTTCTCGAGCCTCGGCTACCTGTCATGCCCCGAAGCTACAGCTCTTCCGTCTCCGACCCATGGATGACGGCACCCCATGCACATACTGCCACCACCGAGCCAGTTGACGCAACCTAGAACGTCGTGATACGCTCAAAGCAAACAATGAATACAGCAGACACCGGATCTACACTGTGGACATCACCCCATGTAATGGAAAAAATATTTGACGAGAAAAAAATATAAAAAACAACGCCCCCCCCCCCGAAATGGACGGAACTGTTTGGGTTGCGATTCAGTCCACTTCGCTCGCCGTTTTTTTTTTTCATTTTTAGTTTGTCTGTTTTGGGTTGGGAATAAGAACGCCAGATGAAAAAGAGGCGAGACACGAAATTACGGCAAAATGGAAGGCGGTTGCTAGAAGAAATTATTTTTCCTGGAAAGGTACGGGGAGGGAGATGCGCCCGTCCATTGTGTTTCGCCCTGGGATGGACCGCAGCGAACATTATCCAGCCATCCGAGCCAATCTGGCGCCGAGGGCGTGCCTCGTGACCCCATGATCTGCAGGTCCTTCCACCCAAATGGGAGGTGACGTGGCCCATCCTCGCAAGCTTGATTGGTTCCAACGTTTCGATAGCGTCTCCTGCCGCCATCTTAATGTGAAAAAGGGAGTGTAATTCGTGCTTCGCGATAAGAGAGTCGGTTTCGATGTCCTCGTGGGACCCTCGAGGAACCGAGCGCGAACGTTCCACGGTCGAGGAGAAGCGCATTTGTCGCTTCGGATATTTCTGCGCGCTTTGAATTCGGTAGGCGTAGACTAGAGGCAGCGCATCCTTTCTGCGCTGGACTCGGATCGACCCTGCTCGATCGTTGGACTCCGACACAAAGACGCCGTCAAAGTTGGCTTCCAGCGCTCGGGAAAGCGGAGCGGTCTCGGGAGGCGCTGCAAGCTCCGTCGGGTTCACAAATACCAGTACTCAGTCTCGGGGAAAGGGGAGGCGATGGGAGGCCTCATTGTACGCTAGCCAAAATCGACTCGAGCGCGGATCGCAAATCGCCCGAAGAGCGCAGGGCAAGAGGACGAGTGGGGCGAGGGAATGGGACGAGCGCTAACTTGCGACTAACGCCTTAATGCGAATCAAAGAGTCAAAAGGGGCCTTACGAGTTCCGTCAAAATGAAGCGTAAAGGAAAAACAAAAATAGCTTCGGAAATGTGGCGTAAAATTAATGAAAAATAGAGGAAAAATAGAATTAAAGATGGAGTTCAATGAATTTAACGCGGCTGAACAAAAGGAGGGGTAGAAAGAAAACGCCAAAGAGCTGGGATTAAAAAGTGGTAAACGAACAAAAACGAGGCAAGAAAATATTGAAAAAAAAATGGCGAGAAATTGAGAGAAAAGTGAAAGAAAGAGCGAACGAGAAAGAGCGGAGGAATAGGAATTCCATATGAACTGAGCGTAAGAAAGTAAAGATGAAATAGTGCAGCGCCTCCGCCAACTGAAGGCGCGGGTCGCTCTTGGTAATGAGGATTTCAGCCTCAAAGAGTTCCCTCGAGAGCAGGCCATGAAACGGGACTTGGCTGTTGGAAAAGAGTGGCGCGCATTTTCATGCGCGAACATGTTCGGCTCAATGCCGATGAGGACTCTAGGCTGCCCTCGTTCTGCCTACACACTTACGACTGCTTCCGACCGACCTAAAGCCTCTCTCTTACGACCAGTGCAGAGCCGTATATGTAGAGAGTTTGGTCGTTATTTGTAAGAATAGAGCGAAAATAAGGGAACGCCATTAAACGAAATTATTTCAGATAACCTTGGGCGCGATGATTGACAGCTCTTATGACCAATCACTAGCCAGAAATATTCCACCAGCGGAGGCAATGAGCTTAACAAATACTATCCAAACACAGTTTCTAGGTAAGGATGTGTTCAAGTATGTTGTGCGTAGTTGCATAGTTCAATCATGATACGGTCTATGCGAAAATACCAAGAAATATTCGCACCACGCTGCTACAGAGTTGGAAAACTTGAAAAAGTGGTTAAAGTTTAAATTGCAACTTTATTTCCCTGGTCATTGTAGGATTTTAGAAAGCAATGCTCCTGGCCAATGCCCTGAGAGTGTTGAGGCATTGGGTACTGTCGCTCTGTCCCACCGATGAACTGGATTCACCTGTTGCAATCGGCGACCTTCTTGGACGTCCTTGTTAACGTCGTGCCGTCTTCAAATTCTACGATCTTCATCGCGCTGAAAGACTGTTTTTCTTAATGCAGTCCAGAAAAAAACTACACGTTCGGTGTTCTGCACCCGACGTTCCTCCGAAAAACTAATGAAAGCCTAATCGAATCTGATATGTAATATGCGTTATAACTCGATAACCTTCTAAATATAGCTCGCTTGAAATTGCAGAAAATGCTTACCAGCACCTCCCTGTGCCACTCCTGGACGCTGTTGTTGGTCCTAGGCATGTCGGCTTTTGTCGACTCCTTGACAGATCGCACATCCGGTGAAAAGAGCGCGGAACACAGGTTATTTCGACGTGGCCTGCCTACATATGTGTCCTCGAAATAGTTGGCCCCTCGGATAGCGTCCGCAGGGATGACCTCCAGCAGATCCTGGAAGGCCTCAGGTTTCTCGCCATCCGAACGAAAAGTTAGTGCTAAGAGCATTCTCAACTAGAAAATAGGATGGTAGTGGGATGGTAGAGGTAAAGTTTATGGAGGTACGCCGGAAGGTTGCACGTCTTTGCTTACTCCATAAACTTTCATCCCATTGTTCGAAGCTCATTCCTGCGCACTCCCGCACGGTCGTCTCGTCACCTCAATAACTCCTACAACTTTCAACGTATATCAGGTTCCAGTAATGCCTTTAACAAATCATTTCTCCCACTCACAATTGTGGACTGGAACAATGTTCCAGAATTGCTCATTACAATAACTGACCCTTTGGTTTTCAAAATCTCCGTCATGTTGCATTTTCCACACCAAATTAGGTTTTTCTAGCTACGTTGGATGAGTGTGCGTTGTTATGTATTTTTTATGTTGTTGTTTTTCATTTCTAGTATAATTTCTTGTGTTGCCCCCTCCTTATGTAATGCCCTCAAAAGAAGACCCTTAAGGAATAATAAATGAAATAAATGGAATGAAATTGAAGTGGTGGAAGTGCAATGCGGTATGGATTAGACAAGAAAGAACGATTGATTATCCGTTCATAAAAAATATAGATTACTAACCTGCACCGCAAAGTCGTCGTCAGTGTTTTATTTACTTTGCAAGCCTGATGCACAGACCTTCCAGTAAACTGACTGACTTAGATGAAAGAAAAACATCCTTAGATCCTCGCGGTATTTGCAAGGCTTTTGATGCCGGTTATAGCGGCAATCTGGGCTGGATATAATTTTCGATATAATTTCTGCAGCGACAAAACTAAGTATTTTATAGAAATATCGTACTTTAAGAGAATACAGTGTAACGCTACAACGTCGAGCGTGTTTTCGCTTTTGTTTTCATACTAAGTTCCAACGAGCACTCCGGTATGCCAAAATGAGATAATCAGGCGGCAGTCAATCGGTTGCATCTATCGTTGGCGACGTGCGCGAGAAAAGCGTCACAAAGATCGGCCTTGCACGATTGGCCAAAAACTGCCTATGTCGTCTCGACTCATTTGAGCTCTCATCGACGGAAACAAAAGTGATGCCAGACTCTCAGCTTTGACGGTGTAGAGTTAGGAACGTGATGGCTCGGATTCCACCGCGCTTCTCGCGCACCACCGAACTCGTCGCTCGCTACTCTGCTTCGAGCGGCAAGCAGGCGGCCCGCTCGCAGCAACACTGCCATCGGTCGAGGGGAGGCGAGCGCCACCCCCAAAGACTTGACTATACTTCGTTTAAGCTGAAGTCTGCACGGAGCTACGAGGGGACCCATCAGAGAGCGTGAAAAGGGCACCATCATGGGGTTCTATCATCAGTGAACCAATCATAAACAGAAAAGGTGTAGTGACTCGCGCTTTTGATGCTGCTTGATCGGCCTCGTAGCGTCGGCTGCGTTTGGGCTTCAGCTGAAACGGAGTATAATAATATTGTCTGCGACGTGAGGGATGGGCGCCAGCGAACGTCGCCAATAGTCGCTAACACTGGGCAGCCATCGCCCCACAGCCCAGGATATCGTGGTGTTAGCCGATCGAAACAGCGAAAAACCAGAGAGGCCACGCCCTGTGTTTCTGAAGTTCTCAATGACAATCGAAAATAATGTCCGCTTATCTACTCGGTGGTCAGGAAATAAACCGAGCAAGTCCAGCGAATACAACGGTCAGAAAGACGGTTAGCCTCAGTATTGCGGTCTGCGGCCCGGATAATCGTTTTCTCGGTGTCCTGCGCGGTTCGCTATTTCGACTGAAAGCATTTTGTTTCCATCTGGTACTGCCCTGGTCGCTAAACTAAAAGAAACAAAACGTTCGTATTTTTTTCTTTTTCTATACAACAGGCAGCTAGTCAATCGCGATAAACAGATTGTCGAGGTACCCCAGTGAATGCTTTCGCTCAGAAATCTTTACCCCGATAAAATGCCATCTGCGCGGTGATATTGTGCGTCACGTATCGTTCGTTCATTGTTATTGCGCTCGTTGTGCTTCTAAAGTCCACGAGTGTTCCTGATTCGCTGGGATTTTTTGGTTGTTCGTACTGATTGACTACACGCTTGTACTACGGGAAAAAAGAGCGCGCTGCTTTTTTCGGACTTACAGATGCGGCGGCATGTTGATGCACGAGCGACTGAGACTGTAGTCACACAGGCAGACACGCACTGGCGCACACACGCGCACATCCAGGCCCGAGCGCGCACACATACGCAGGCACGCACACAAGCACACGCACGCAAACATACACGCGCAAATAAAAAAATATGATTGAAGATATAAAATAAGAAATCAAGAGAGATCAGAGCCGAGTGATGAGATTAGGGGAAACCTCTGCATTTCTGCAGCAGCAAAGACCGACATCTAATTTGATAACCAGTCTCCCTCCTTCGGCGCTTGGTTGTAAGTTACTTGACTTCCCGAACAATTCCGGCCAATGGGCTGAATTCAAACTAGATTCGTCGACCCTCTTTAATGCGGGCTTTCATTACGTAAGCGAGGAATCTTTTCGGGTGTAGGACCTCTTCAAATGCTGCTATGAATGCAGTTCCCCTCCTCTGATCCTTTCCAAGTGGTTTCTGGTTCGTAACTCAATTGCGTCCGTTCGTGGTCGTCGTCGGCCGATCCCAGAGCCGTAATTTGTGGCGGAGGCACGTGAACGGAATATGCGCAAAGCTTCTCTCGGCCAGATTTGTCCGCACACGTCTTGTATATTTATCGGATGTTGGTTGTGGTTTACGGAGGTGCCAGCTCCGAAGCGGTACGTTTATTTTCATACTCTCGGGTCGCATCTTGGGTGGAACTGCCGCTGACGCGAAGCGCCCTCCGCTTGTAACAACTAAGAAATGCAAACTACAAAAAAAATAAATAAAGCATAATAAATATATCGTTTGTTTTCTTCTCCTGACACTTGAGTTTCTAATGTGTAGCTAGTCTGTTAACAAATGCACACTCACGACAGGGAATGAGAATCATCGGTCTTCCTTTGCTTAGTTCAACCAATCAAAAAAGAGATATCGGTATCATTCTGCATTAGCCCAATGCAGTTTCTGTCACAAAAAAAAAAGGATGATCATTCGTTTGTTATAGACGTGGCGCAACCATCTGATATATGAAAAAATTGAGTTGTAGGGATATTTATACAGCGTGTAGTTGGTCAGCCATTTAAAGTTGACGACGAGTCACTCGCTGCAGATGAGCAATTTAGCCAGTGCAGGCTACAACCGCTAGCCTGGGGGTCTTTAACGTGCACCACGCAGTAGTGATACACGACCGCACGCCGGTACGAGTGCTCATCCAGATCGAAACGGGCAGGGGTGAGGATGGAACCAGGATCCCTGGGTTCTGCAGAGCGAGCTTTCGCTCCTCGCGCGTCGAGCTGGGTGTGCGCTTTAGCCCACTCGGCCACCGATCCCCTCCTGGAACATATATATTTAGTGTACTGTACGTCCTTCACATTCGCTAAACGTTTTAAAAATAGACAAATAATGACTCTTCCGAATACAGCGTTGGGAGTCGCAGAAGCTTTTGACGAAGGGGTTCGGCGCCCGCGTGTGCAAACGCAACGCAGCTGGGTGCACCTGAGGCGAAAGCTCGCTCTCCAGAAATTAGGATCCTGCGTTTGACACCCGCCCGATTCGGATGAGCATTGTACAGGCGTGCGGTCACGTATAACTGCAGCGTGATGCATGCCAAAGTCCCCTGGCTCACCCGCACCGGACACTTAATTTCTCTCGTACAGCGGAGACACGAGCCGCCCATTGGGGCAGACTAACATCCCCCAGTCAAACATTCATACAACCTTATTACTGAGCTATTCACAAATATACAGGAACGAACTAAAAGTGAAATAAACGTTGACACGGTTCTGGATTCTAAACTGAATTCCAGTTTTTACAGCAGAGCTGTTAAGGGCTAGTTTCCCCAGTTTTGTGTCCGGTACCCAAGACATGTCGACACAAAACTACACAAAACTTTGGACAGCTAGCGCTATCTATGAGCGACAACCTTTTCAGTCTTTTCGTCATTGCGCGCGATGGTCCGGCGGTCGCCGTCGTGTACGCCCCCCCCCCCCCCCGCAACGCCCAAGAGAGGCATTGAAGTATTCATGATGGACGTCTTCGGCTGGGTCATGCTGGGCGACGACACGTCTGCCGTACTGACGGGTGACTTTAACGGTGACATTGCACGCCAGGAGGGAGAGGGGTTCACTTCATTTATTCTCGAGCGCTTTGGGCTTGCGTGTGTGAACGTACCTACGGTGCCCACGACCAGACATCGGACGTCTATAGACCTCGTCTTCACGAAGAACGTGCCTGCCGTCAGCGTACACCCTATGGCGGTGTACCACAGCGATCACAAGGGAATGGTCATTCAGGTTACGAAATTATTAACAGCCCCGCATCGTTATATATATGTCTGATCCTTTAATCGTTCAAATAACCAATTACCCAATCACACCATAATCCTTAAATTTATAAATACTTCAGTCCCACTATAGTACAGCTTCTCTGGTCTTCCTTCTTCACCAGAGTGGAAAGACTGAAAGTTTTTTCTTGTAGTTACTGTGCTAACAACTCATGATTGCACAGTAAATTTCCACGAAGCGTCTATAGTTGCGACATAAGTGTCACCCGAAACGACACCAGTCCAAAGACATCTACTGGGGAAAGTAATTTTCCTTTCCGCAGTGGTAAGTCTAAGATAGAGTACATTTCCTCTACTTTACATGCATGCACGTCCGCAATTTAGCGTCGCACACGGCCATCGAGCACTTGGCAAAAGAGAGTACAATGAACGAAAATTATGCGGCCTTTCTGCGATGTTTGTTCACGTAGTGCGCATAATTTGTAGGGACAAACGAATGTTTAGTGGTGACAAAGTGAGGTTGTGTACTCTAATTAGCCTTCCAGACGGGCACGCAGCTCGATTATTCTTGGGTTAAGCGAATGGCTGTTGGAAGCAAATTCGCGTCCAGGGGACTATTCAAATTCTGCCACTTTGTCTCAGACATTAAAGGATCGTAGTGGTACGTTCCACGTGTGGTCATTAGGGAAGATGAAGTGCCAATTATCTGGAAGCGTGTGGCGGCAGTCTCACCGAAGCATGCTCGCTGCTTGCAAAGACCCGACAAGGAAAGTGCCTTAAAGATATTGCGTTTGACAACGCGTTGGCGGGCTCGGAACTGCGCAGGAAGCAATATCAGTGTTGCGAGACACTTAGGTTTATCCGAACATTTGTTCGATGCCAAGAACGAAAGCGCAGGAATAGTCTCGCTGGTTTTGATGCGCCACTCTTAATTTTGCGTTAAAGTTCTCAATTTTGTCTTGAAGGTTATATTATATGCGAAGCCTAACTTCATATAAAATCCAAAATCAAGACTGAGAATTTAACGAGAATGTTCAGTGTCTCACCCAAAATCGCATTCCCGATTCGGATGATTTTTTTTCTGATTATACATTTAATTAATTCTGGACCACCATAAAAACTAACGTGACTCACACAGTTCTAGCTTCGGTCCCTCACCACTCACCAAGAAGCAGTATGGTAGGTGGGAATAAGAGGTTTATGAATCGAGGCTCTCCATTTAATCTACAAATAGCAGACGGAACTATGGTTCAGCCGATCACCGCCGTAACGGGAAGATAGACTGCGTCCTATGTTCTTTCAATCGTGGCTCGCTATGCACGCAAAATATCTAGTGCGCCTATACGGGAATCAACTGAGGGAGAGACGAAAGAGTGCTGGGACGCCACAACGCCGAGCTCCGGTGGCAATAATCGGTGGGCAGAGGTAAGCTAGCTGCCTTTTGTCCCCGCGCACTCGGCGAACGCGTTCCAGTGCCATATGCCGGACTCTTGCGTTCCGCGTTCTAATGTGCTCAAAGAGTGCAGTGGCATAGTCTCCTGTATACTGACAAAACCTGGCATATCGCCACGAGAAGCGGCTGCCGAAAGGGAAAAGGTGGAGCGGCAGACAACAAATGAGAGGAGAGCCACGTGACTGGCGCCCCGCTGCGGCGAGACCCCGAAACACGCTTCTCCCGAGCCAACGAGTGTGTTTCGGGTCCTCGCCGCTTCAAAATCTGTGCGCTGACGTCCAGGTTCCCCGAGAAATGACTCTTTGGTGCTCTGTGCTACCAGATCCTCGCGCTTCAAATCTTCGACCGTGCACTCCATGGCTCCGTCGTCGAACTGCCAGGCTTTGTGAGTATAGAGGAGGCTATGGAAGTGGAGACTAAGGCAGTTAGCTTTGTGTCTACCCGCTAACCTGCCCGCATGTCTTCCCGCAAACCATTTGGGAGAGTCATGCACTGCAATGTACGCGGGGAGCTCGGCGAGTGGCGAGGCAGAACGCATCAGCCAAAACAGTGAGCGCTGTTTCAGCGAACATGAGGTGAGTTCCCTCCGGTCGTTGCAGCCATTCCCAGCAGCTTGGCGGGAAGGTAAACGCACCGCATTTCTGAGGAGAACATATCACATACTGCAGGTTGTACGTGCAGTCAATCACGGCTTGACATGAAGGGCATACTGAGTGATACTTTAAGTCAATCACGGCTCTTCATTGGGGATCTATAGGGCACACGGGAGTGTACGTCAAGCGAACCACGGCTTGTATGGAGGAGAAATGGCATCTGGAATCGTAGGCTTTTAGCCAGTCATGACCCGCTGCGGAAGAAGCACGCTTAAAAGTAAATCTTGCTCCCGGATTATACGTGCATGTACTACTACACGAATCGTGGAGTGACTTATATTTTATGTAAATCGTAACCCGTGGTTTCTCCCATTATACAGCTTCGCAGCGAATAAACTAAACCATTTCTTTTCAGAACGGGTGTGTGGAACAACAACGTAATACTACTACTACTACTGCTACTACTACTACTATTACTAATAATAATATTTACAAATAAATATTAATATTATTATTAATAATTAAAAATAATATTATTGTTTTTATTATCCCCTGATTGAGGACGACTTAAATTCATATGAAGCACGGTTGTAAATACACAACTTATACAAAACACAAATAAGAAAACGATAAGGTTAGGATAGTTCAAGTTCAAAATACACATAGTTTGTAAAAGCATCAAAAGTCGTATTTCGTCACATGGCATTAGCAGACACTTGCGTGTGGGTGTTCGGACACAGTTTCTCCCGAAAACCAAGATAAAACAAACCTTAGGGCCTGCTGAAACGTAGAGGTACGTGATTGCAAAATAGGCAGGAATAATGCAAAATTAATGAGAACATGTCCGGGCCAAACAGCATATCATGCCCAGCACTCACATTGGAGCTATAAATTGAGACACATTGTAAGAAACAAAACGATTACTATCCAAAATGACCCCGAGGTCTCAAACTACAGACACGTAAAGGAGGATTGGAAAAAAACACAATCATTAAAAATTGCCTCCCTTTTCTTTTTTTTGCACATTGATCTTGTTTAGGCTTTATCGGGGTTGATCAACAAAAACAAAATTGACGAAGACAACTCATGCGCACGTGACACGCCATCTCGCAAAAGTGTTTAATCGGCGAGTGACCGAACATTCCAAGAAAGCTTCGAGTCATCAGCAAATAGCAACAACTGATAATTCTCGATGTACGGCTGAATGTCATCTAATGATCTAAGAAAGAATCCGGAGGATAAACCCCCGAGGCCCACCAGGCGCACTGTTCATACAAAAGGCACACTGTCTGAGTACCATCCAGACATGTATACGAACAAGCATGAGGCTTATCCGCTGATAATCGTGTCGTCGTATGTTTAGCGAACAGCGCGTCTTTTATGAGCCGACTGACTGCGTCTTAAGGTTACCAGACTTGGCAACTAAGCTTAGTCGGCCTCTAGACCGGCCGTTGATGCGGATATGCGACTCGAAGCCTGGCTGTCGTTGCCGCGAAGAAAATCGTTGGCGAAGGAAGCCATACCAATGAAGGCTCGCACGCGAGCCGGAGTTCAAATGGCTGCTTTCCGTGTTTCCCCGTCCCCGTTCTTTGTGCGCGCCTGGACGTGACCGGACGACATCTAATGGCCTGTTCGAGGTCGGCTGGCCAGCCAACGCTTGTTGCTCACGTCACCGGGGCGCTGGCGAGGCTCCTTTTTCCCGCGCCGTTCCTGCGGCCAGGTTGGCTGCTGGTGACAGGCGCACTTGTTACGCTCATTGAGACGGATTCGGCCTGGCCAGCCGGGTGGGGAATTCGCCCCGAGCCTCCAATGAGTGGGGAGTGAAACGCGGAGGTCGATTTCTTCCGAGCACCTCGGGAGCAGTGTGCGAAAGAGAATTACCCTCCGCGGGATCATCAGGGAACCGGTCGAAAGGCGACGAAACCGAGGGCGCACCTTCGGAACAGTACCAGTTCAAAGACGAGGCTGGTATTTGTGTCTGGAAGAATCTACTTCCGAGCCGGTACACCCGGATCGATATGGAAGGAATCTGCACTCTTAGAAAAAGACTCGCCATTACAGATCGGATAACTTTTGGCATTGAGCCGACAACATTGCCCTCGAAGCGTGTATAGCCCCAGAATCAACTCGACAGCCTTGTCAATGCACGCATTGCAAAAGTAACCTCCAGAATACACTACGTCATATATGTCATAAATAATAAATATCCCGAAAGCATAGCGCCGAAACAAAACAAATCTCAAAAATGAAAAACCAAGAACACCGTTGGGTTTCAAAATTAGTACGCAAGTGACATTTTTGGGGTAAAATTTTTGCAAGTTTGTCACTTGCTGGGTTGCCTGATTTTTTTTTTTGTTATAGCCAGGGGCCCTGCAGGAAAGAAAGCACGTAGGCATGTTTATTATGTGTCAGATCAGAAGACAGCAACAAAATGTAGGAAGAAAATTTGGCCAGCTAGAGATAATTTGAAATTAAATGATTTTGGCGAACAGAACGAAAACAATTTATGTCGTGATTCATTGCTTTTTTCGTCTATCGCCGAAACGTAATTTAAAACAAAAAGCAATAAAAACGTGTATTTTCGTAATGTATTACTCAAGGTCTATGGCGATGGCATCTTCTAAAGATATCGTTTGATTCTGACAAAAGGTAACTTCACATTGAACCGCAATTTTACTTGAAAGGTGACTTTTGAAACCGTATTTAAAGAGACGAGCTCGAAAGAGAACAAAAAGCCGCACGCAAGTGAACTTACCGTTCTTATTTTGTTTGTTAAGTTACTGAAGCTTTGTACAGTGCAGAACCTAAGAGAAAACGTACATGTCAAACTTTTGTCGGCTGACATTTTATACTTAATGCATTTGAGTGATATTTGCCGGATCTACAATCAGCAATCCTTAAGCGCACACTGCACCGTATAGTGCGTCAGCAGCTTCCGCTCTTGGTATTCCTTTCATCAACTGAAGCAATGGCAAGGGTGGTTCGTATCTGCTGACCACAAAGACCATGCGGTCTTTGTGGAAGAAGTGGCCTGTCTGAGACTGCGCAGACGTTACAGCGTGAGACCGATCACTTTTATCATTGATTGGAATCCACCTTCGCTGCTTAGAAATCGCTAGGATCGCGGCGGGCAACGGCATGATACGGTTTATGACGTCACCGGGCGGAAATCGAGGGACCACATCGAGGAGCGGTAAACACGCCAGTCGGAGACGCGCCCCTCCGCACCAGGGTAACGGTAGCTGTAAAAACGTGATGGAGGACGAAAAGGTCTCAGTAAACAATGGCAAAATATTGCTTTCTCATTTTACGCAGCTGTCGGCACAAGCTGCCGGTATGGAAGAAAAATTATTTTCTTTTTATTCCATGAAAAGTAAGAGTTGTAAATATTGGAAGAACGCGCGATTCAATATCGGGCCGAAACTTTTCAACGGGTATTTCCTAGAACGCACACACGCAACGGCCGATATCCCAAGAACAACAAGAGTGTATGCCTGACAAACAGTGTAACTTAACAACTTCGAGGACAATCTAAAAAAATAAAGAATTTATACTTCGAGAATTGGGCAAAAAGCGTTGTTTTCTGCTTGCAAAAAGGAAAACAAGAATTGAGATTGTTGATATGTTCGTATTCTTGTTTTCCAAATAGGTTGTTATTGAGAGAGGATAAGTGCATTGAAAATTTCATGTATGATAATTAAAGCGAGTTAAGAAAAAAGTGTTTTGAAGAGAGAGGATAACGGTTCTCGAAGAATTGTTTGCTGAAGCACCGAGCGCGTATGTTCCCGAGGAGATTTTATCTTATCGAATTACAAAACAAGACGGAGAAGTGATTGTTAAAAGTAATTCTAGCTTTCCTCGCGTCAAATAAATGTGCCCGGTGTTCGCAGACGCCTGCGCGAAATTCTTCACTCATGGCGCAAGTGAAACAACCATTTCTTTTTCTCGACATATTCCATTCCGATAATGTAATAAAAAAGCTTAATTGTTAGCGCGAAGTTTTCTCTAAAAAAGAAATGGTTAGGCAAATTAATAAGAAAAACACACCCAAAAAGCACGAAAAATAAGATACGCTCTACTTTTTTCATTTAAAGAGATTGTCCGGTGATGTCGGGAAGTTACTAAGTTTTTTACTCTGGTCACGTAGAGAGGGCCTAAATATAGTCAAATGTAATATTTATTTAACTAAAAGACGCCCAAATATTCTGCGAAGTCAATTATGAGCACTCAATACGAAACTTCACGCCTAATTTTACAAGTGTGAATGGCTGGTCCTGTCTTGACGTCACATCTGGCATGGCTAACCTCAAAGTCGTGGGCGTTGACTTATTCCCGGTTTTGATGTGCGTACAAAGATCATTGTCCAAGTACTGAGCTTCCTTAATACCGCAAATCTTTCTTTCTAAGAACGAAATTATTTTACTGACATAGAAGTCAAAAGCTGAGGCGGCTCTGCTTGATGTTAAGTCAGAGCTTGTGCTGTTGCCAACGAAAACGTTGTGTGTTTTGCGGATGCTATCTGAATGGTAGGGCTCTGTTTAAAATTGAATTACTTGCGCGGCGCAGGTTTATAAATCGGATATTGTGCGGATGATATTTCTAAGAGCAATAACAATTAATTTAATTGTTTTCTGAAAGACAAAATTTTATCGGACAATTCCTTTCAAGTAAGGACTCAACGATATCAAACGTTTATGGAAATCGGGCTCAGGTTCAGCCCGATATCAAACGCGCTACACGCTTTACTAAAAAATTAATAAAGAATTCTCGCCTACTTTGACATTTAGCGAATGTTGAAGCCTTGAAGGGTGTTTGTATTGAAAACGTACTTAACGAAAATACAGTGACCATGGTGCTTCGTTTTCTCAACGTCCCAGCACAGATCCGATTTTTCAAACAAAACGTGTTTAGAGCCCCGTCAAAAGATGCTCGAGCATCATTAGTCGCAGTGATTTGATCAATCGTGTGATCTGTCAAGAAATTACTGGCGCTAGAAAACGTTTAAAGGGCGGATCACCCCACAACACGGAGCTTGACACGAGAATGTGAAAGCGTCATACTTAGAGGAACAGACTGGACATCATCTTTCGTTGAAAACTTTCCTGCCTCGTGATTCGCTCAACTTCATTTTTACATTGCGGTAATTCGGTTTCTGAATTCGGTGAAAAAAATTGAACAACGGGCTCTTCTAGAGTGTAGCTTGTAAGGGCGCCCTTTTGGAAGGTGCATGAAACGTAGCGCAATGAATAAATCAATTAACAAACGCTCGCTAGAAATTGTTTTTATGTCAATGAGGTCGAGTTGAATGTGTAAACAATGTCGTTCATAAACGCAAACATAACGTATTATGTTTGCTTCAGTGGCGCTGCTGCGACAAGCTAAAGCCACTAAATCTATATAGCGACATTATACAATTGATTATACAAAATTGATGATGCAATTGTTACGCACGATAATGTATAGGTCTAGCTGACTCACTGATTGATGAGCCAGAAGAGCTGCGTGGCGCAGGGGATGTTTCTTTTTATACGCGACGAAAGGCTTTAAAGCAGAAATTGGCAGCGCTCGCTATTCGATCGTAGCTTTTTCACTTTTAACCTTCGCGTGCACAGCGACCATCTTTCGCGGCCTTTTTTTTTGTACAAAAAGTATTTTCGAGTGCTGATATGCCGAAATAAATGTCGCTTATTTACGCCAGCAAGGAGTATTCAGTTGAAAAATAATGGTACACTGCATCGCATAGGCACGCTTGTGTCTGAGTGAGTCTGTATGTGTACTCGGGGTGTGCGAAGCGTTAGGCTCAGCTTCGCGGAGAGGGCTTGACGTTAAGATTTCCTTTTGTGACAAAAGCGTTTCGATAGCCGGGCTGTGGGCCGGGCTGCTGTAATTTTGCAGACGTTGTGACCCCGCCGCGACGCACGTAACTTCCATGGGCTCATCCGTCGTTGAGCTGAAAAAAGAAAGCCGTGGCACAAACCATCGGGTGGTGTGTTTTTTGTTTTTTTGCGCTTTGTCTAATTAAATATCACCGCTTCGAGTGAAGATGGAAGACCGAGAATGGGATGTGATCTGTTACCTAATTTAAATTTATATTGACGAAGGGAAGGGGTCCAAGATCTGACAACGACGGCACTTTCAATCAGGATGAAGGGGCTCTCCTGGCTTACCCCATTGCTCATCGGAAGACCCAGAAATAACTAAACATTTGAAACTGAATGGAATAGTGTTATTATTTTGTTTTAAGTTATTTAATATTATATATTTATTTACTTTGCGTTAAGAAAAGGCTAGAAAGAATGACAAAAGTATGTAGGTGTCCGATCCTGTTAAGCGATTACAACGCAAGAGAAACCGACTCCACAGCGTGTCCAAAAAACGAAAACGATACGGGTTTTTCCTACCGCAAAAATAAACTTTCCATCACCGAACACTCAATCACTTCCCATATGCAGCGCTTGTGGTCCTAACCAGATGAGAGCTAAGCGCTACCTCATTCAAAAGTTATACGTGATTTCCTGTTAATATAAGTGGGAAACTGTGCAAAGGAAAATTGAGAAAACCGTCAAGTTGCCTTTCTTCCCTCTTTCCCGTATCAAATATAAAACACATAGAGATTATTATAATTATTTTTACATGCTTACACGACAGATGTCGCCAGCGTGTTCTCTCGTGTTAAGCTGTCAAAGGCGGCTGCAACGCAGTCGCACAGCCTCAACCGAAGATATGTGAAGCACCCTTCACTCTAACCCGCTGGATAAAGTGAACTAAAGGATATGTCCCAACGCCGGTCTCCGGCGTGTCGCTATGCAGCCTAGACTCAGAGATGACTGATCAAGAGAAGGGTGAACAGGGTAGAGGCCAAACAGCTGCCCGTTAGGAGGTCAAATAAGGCGCCAATCCTGATATTACTCCGTACTGCACTACCTGATGAGCAATATATGAAGCCTGGTACTTAGGACGCTTTTTTTCCCTCCTGACGCAAAAGAAAAAAAAACTAATGCTTTCTTTTTTGTTATCTTTTGTTTCCCCTGCCTAAACAAAAACAGTGTTCCATGTCGTCGTTTTTTTTTTTTCTTTTTACGCTTTTTTAAGAGTTGTTATTCATCAGAATTGTAGAATGCAATAATGCGACGGCTTGAATATCCGCGAGCTGAAATGCAGCGGGGGACAGTAGAAAGTGTCAGCAGCTTCGTGACTGTTCGCACGTGCACACAGCAACGCGAAAAGCGAAGCTCCAGCAGCGACATTTCCGAACCTGTCAAATAAGAGGTGTTTCAACGAGAAAACAACTGCATCCTTAAAAGACAAAAAAAAAAAAAGCTCAGTTAAAGTAAACATTTCTGGCTCCCATTCCAGATCAGTCCCGCGTTGGTTTTATAGTTCAGCCATTAAACTTCTTCTCCGTGAATGGCGGTGTCTTGGTCAGTTTGTTGCTGAGTAGACGAACGGGAACTCGGGGGCATCAGTGGAATTCTTTGTTTTCGTTCCTGTAATTTATGTAGAGCAGAGGCTGAGGCTGGAAGACGCCTTCGAAGGTTAATCTGGCTCGGTCTGGCATTTTGATTGCGTATGGGGGCGTAAGCGCTCCGAAAGTACGAATATTTGACCAAAACAGTTCAAATCTTATCGGCGTTGAAAACAAATGGTAAAACGTAGTGCGTGCCTCTTTGATCTTTATAAACTCCAGCGAAGTGTAATACAGTTAAGTTCTCTTCTTCAACTTGCCCCTATATAGCAACATTTTCCGTATTCAAGAAGTTGATCACTTCTTAAATACTAGCGGTTTGTTTTCTGAATAACAGGCTGAAGTTGAGCTAGTTGGTACAGCGGTGTGTACTCTGTTTCTCCCTGTCTGTGTTTGTCCCTATCGTTCTAGCTGACCATTTACCTAAAATAAAAGGTTTGTTTTCGTCTATATATAAAGGAAACTAGATATTACTGCAGTACTCAGTAAGTTACCTTTTTGAAAGTAAATAGCTACAGCTACAGTTCGTTTCCCAACAATGTTATATAAGTTACAGTTAATTAAATTTAAAACTAACCAATTACAGTTACTTTGGCAAAGTAACTTAGTTACATTCTATACAGACGTAGTTTTTATTTACCCATAAAGATGTTTTCGCCAACACAAATTGCTCAAATTTACACGCTTGGGACTGTCCAAAAGCACTCAAGTTACTTTTTGAGATGTATTTAGCTGCGTCAAGTTATTATTTATTCCACGTTATACCGAAGCAGCAATTGTTTTACTGAGTTCACGTCACTCAGCTTCCTCTTCTCGATGTTAAAAACATCCCGCCCCTCGCTAAAGACACGTTCAACAGGCGCGCTCAACGGATGTGCGGTATTTAATCGCCGAGAAAAGTTTAATGATTTGAGGGAAATCGTAGCTAACGCGTTTATGAACAAACACCGCAAAGCAGAGTTGGGGGAGAATATGTACAAAGAAAAGGTAATGCGAAGCAGCCTTGCGGTACTGTCCAGATATGTGGTTAAAAACTCACCCCCCAAGTAAAGTTGACATTTGGGCTAGTTAGGTAATCTAACATATTGAGGTGTTTAGCGCACAAGGTAAAGAGAAGCAGGACAGGACAGAAAAGAGCGCTACTCACAACTACATTTACTGACAAGAAAGGAACAGAAAGAAAAAACCCAAATAATGGAGAGCTCGCTTTCCGAAGTTCCAGCGGAGTACCCATTGAGAGTTTTATGGAGCTGCTACATTTCTACCTGATGTCTATGATAGTTGGGTGGCGGGATGGGTGCTATCTGCAGGAGTCAGGAGTCTGTATCGGTTCCTGCGTTGCCTTAGTCCTTAGTGACATCTACCTGGGAGCAGTGGACTGTGCAATAGAAAGTGCGCTTGGAGGCAAAAAAGTGAACAAGGTCGCCAGGTATGTTGGTGACTTCCTGGTAATTCTTGAAGATGGCGGACGTATGGACATACAAGTAGCAGACATTATATAGACCTTTGCTGAGTACGGAGGCGGCCTTAAGTTTACATTTGAGGTGCCCAAAGAAAACGTACTTCAGTACCTGGATCTTTCGCTCCATCTGGGGGACACCCATGTTTGTCGGTCGCACAGCCCACGATCCAAGAAAGCGATTCTAGACTACGGCTCGGCGCACTCAAAAATCATCAAGAGGGGCATAGCTCTAACGTGTCTGGGCTCGGCACTAAGGAAGTCTTGTCTTCATACTATATCAGCCAGCTTCACTATGCAAGTAGAGAGGCTAAGAAAAGCCGGCTATTCGTCAGCCCTACTGGCTGATGTGGCAAATGCTTTGGTGAAGAAGGCAGAAGGCTTCCAGTCCAACAAGACCAGTGTCAAGAAAACAAGGCCAGTAGTAACACCGTACCTGTACAGGATGTCCCATATTTTAAAAAAACGTCGCGAGCCGCTATGGGGTCAGAGTAGTTTTTTCAGCACCACAAAAGATGAGCCAAATTTGCCCTAGAGTGAATGCGCATGCTGAGGGTATCACAAAACCCACGTGCACCAAGAAGCATGCAAACAGATTCCTTCCATGCGCTTCGGGCGTCGTATATAAGATACCTCTTTCGTGTGGCAAGAGCTACATAGGCTAAACGGGCAGATGCCTCAATGACCGACTTCGGAAGCATGATTACTCCTTGAAGGCTACAGTGGGCGGAAATCTTGCTCTCCATTGCAGGGAATGCACGTGCAGACCATTATTCGGTGACACCAACATCTTGGGGAAGAACAAAGACAAATTGACCCGCGAGATATTGGAGGCCTTCTACACCCTTCGTGAGGACAGGAACTGTATTAGCGTTGAATCCGTAACGCTATCAAACAAGGAAAGGAAATTCCTTGAACAAACAATGAAGGGCCCACACGAGCCTGGATGAACTAGCCGCTATCATTCACGGGGCTGTGGTAGATGCACGAGTCCGCGGCGGATTATTTGGGTTTTTTCTTTCTCTTCCTTTCTTGTCAGTAAACGTAGTTGTGAGTAGCGCTCTTTTCTGTCCTGTCCTTCTTTTCTTTACCTTGTGCGCTAAATACCTCAATATGTCACCTGCCCAAGGTGCTTGCGAAGATTCGATGAAGAGGACTTCGCGGCCGCGTTCTTTTCCTTGCAGCGTTTGCAGCGGGCCGTGAAATGATTCCCACTACAATTCATCGGGTCAAGGTGTCTTTCAGAGACCGGCCACTGTAATGCCTGACGATCGTGACTCGTAACGACATCTCAATTAAACGATCAAGTTCCGTCAAAACCTTTCTCTTTCACTCGTAACGTTCTCTCTCTCTCTCACCCTCATACAGACAAACATACCGGTACATTACAATGATAAGGAGAGTAGCAGATAGCCAGACAGTTCGGGACTGGACGATGCAAAATATATCAAACGAAGTCGAAGAAATAAATTAAAAAAAACAGCACAAAGTCGTCTCGATATGTGTTCTGATTTCATTCATCTAATGCAAAGCAGAACAGTCTTCCACGGACCACGGGAGAGGGCAAGTTGGTCAATAGGAACGTCGTCTGTGACACGCTCTTTCAAAGGGAGGGTCGAGACTGCCCTTGAAGCAGGTACTCAGCAGCTTCGACTGTAAACGAAACTATAGTATCGCTACCGAGGGCAGAGGTCCTCGTCTCCTCGTCAGACGCCGAGCAGTTGACCGTTGGGGGTCAACGCTCACCCGCGAGTCGGCTGCCTCAGTTGTCGGAGCTCTGAAAGGGTCAAGACGGATCGAGAGAGTCGCGCGCAACACGTTGGAACCGAAGAAATACTCAAACATATGAAATAGCGCAAAAATTTCAAAGACCAAAAGTATACAGGACAAGCGCTAACCGATCATTCAAAAACTGAAATTCATTACTATGAGGCACAATAGAAGTGTTAAAGACATATGCCGTCACACGTTTTTTGATAAAGAAAGCCTCCAATAGCTCGCGAGCGACCGTCTCCCGGTTTGCCCCTACATTGCAACACGTGTGGCCGTGTTCCGCGCCTTCAGCAGATAAGGATTCTGGGGAGAAGCCGTGAGACGGTCGCTCGAGAGCTATTGGAGGCTTTCTTTATCAGAAAAAGCGGGACGGCATGTGTCAGCGACACTTCTATTGTGCTTCATAGTAATTAATTTCAGTTTTTGAATGATCGGGTACTAAATTAATTAGCTTTTATGTGGTGCTGATTCGCCTGTCGTGTGTATATATGCTTGCTTTTCCTGAGTAAGGACTAGTTGAAAGTTAGCGCTTGTCCTGTATACTTTTTGTCCTTGTCTTTTTTGCGCTATTTTATATGTTTAACTAAGATGAACCAACTAGCCCAACAACGTACCCTACTAAAACAAATACGTTTACGAGCACGACAAAAAAGAAAAAAAGAAATAGAAAAATGTCCGACATTTACGCCAACGCTTTACAGCGGAGTTAAAATTATTTATTTCATGTTTTAGTTTTTCGCTTCTGTTGTCAGGCCCTTAGAAAAATAGGGTCCATTTTCCCGAGAAGCAACTGTATCTTTGCCATTCTTTTTTTATTTATTTTACAAAAAGTTGTAAAAGTGATCGTTACAGTTATCTTTAAAAATGTAACGCGTCAAAGTTACGAACTAGCTAAAAGAAGTAGGGAACTAAAGTAACGCAATAGAAGACTGGATGTTCGAAGCGTTTTCCAAGCTGCCAATGAATTCTGCAAGAGGCTCATTACGTACTCAGAATGCGCTCAAGTGTCTGCGCCTCACAGAAAGGCAGGGACAAAAAATGTGAACGCAAAACTTAATCAGACTCCTTTTCGCATCAGGGTCCTTTTTTCTATTTTACACTTTGAAAGTTAGGCCGGAAAAACAAACAGACATTTCTTTTTTCATTTCAATGTTGTCTTCTGCAGCAAAGAGGCGTTAATGCTGGGCTATAGTTTTGTGATTTGTTTTTTTAGCACCCCTGTTGTCATGCGTCATTGCAAGTTATGACGCAGTTCGCATTAGAACTGTGACAACCGTCTGCTGAATTAGTAATTTACATTAACGTCGCAAATAAACTTTCACCGCGCTACTCTATAAAATAAACCGTGGATTCACACACAAAAAAAGAAAAGAAATAACAGCAGCCGTTTTATATTTATCTGTTTAGTTATGCGAAGCCGTTCTATATGATCTCTGCTACGGAGGATTAACCAAATCTTTTTTTTGTGGTTTCGTATTTCGCTAATGACATCTAAAGCTCTTTAACAACAGTAATCTCCGGTACCGTTGTCATCAACATCGCATTAAATTGTATGCATTAGGGCCGCAATAATGCTAAACTACAAGCGTCGTCTCGAGGAAAGTCTACTTTAAGTGCCTCGATGAGTGCGAAGCTCAAAGCGAGGAAACCCGCCATAAAGGGATTGCTTAGAGGATCGCTGCTTGGTTAATTAAATAATTTATTAAGCTGATCCTGGAGCGCCTCTGAACCATTACAGCGGGAGGGTGACCAAACTAGAGTGGGCGACACTGTTAGCGCGAACATTACTTCGGCGCATTTTTTTTTTTGCATTTTGCATGGAAAAGGTACTGTCGGGTATCAAAATATACCACTCAAGTTTGCACCCCAACTGAGCACGTTCTATTATTCTATTAGTTTCAATGTCAGTCTTTCGATACTAAGAAAAGAACGCAAAAACGGCGATGTCTTGTTCGAGCTAAGAGTGTCGCCAAGTGTACATTTGTCGCGTGCAAACGAATATACAAATACATGCATATATTAATCCCATTAATATAGCTCACATAACAGGTACATGATACATCTATCAGGAGCTTTGATATAAAAACACTGGGTTGCTGCTCCTTATTTTGCACGCGCTATCCAACCCTTTTGAAATTACGTAAGATAAACGCTAAAACTTAGTTTTGGTGATTGTCGTTTTGTTAGCACATCTATTGTAGAGTTTTTAAAGCGCTTTACGGGCGACACTTTGCAGAGATTTCGACTTTGTCCGTTGGGGAGTCATGCGGTTTAGAGAAACTCGTTCTAGCGTACTCCGTTTTGCCGACCCCATTTTATCCAATTCCTTTATGGAGAAACCCAGTATAGAGAAAATGGCGATGAGCCTACTTTTAGCAAATTCGACGGCCGCGAAGCAGCGTGTACAGATGGTACGGGTGGGTTAACATTTTTGTAAAGAACCCCCGCAGGCTGTCGCCGCGAAGCGGCATGAGCAGAGGGGGCGGGGTGAGGGATACACGCGCCAAGCCTTTCTTTAGACAGCGTTCCTTTTCAATAAATGGCGTTTCTCTGAAGTAAGGCTCCACTTTCTCTAAACATAGCTTTGACAAAACGTGCCCGTTCTCTAAAACGCGTTTCGACAAAGTGGCGTTGAATCCACCGTAGTGATCCCTGTCCGTTGTCGTCGCAGCGCGCTCGAAGAAGGGAAAACCCGTGTTCTCTCCGCTCTTGGCGCAAGGCCAGGGGAAGTCGGGCTTTTCCGTCGGCCGCCCAGCACCGAGAGGAAAGAGAAGGGGAGCCCCGACATCCCGCCAGGAACGACGCGACGAAGGGAGAGTCTTCCTGTCGTCTGCTTGAAAGAATTGTTTCCAAATATTACTCGCGTTATGCGAAAGCTCATTTTGGCATAATCCCGTTGCTACGTGCAATGTTGGATGGTTTTAGAAACTTTCACCGCGTTTACACACTTACCTCATGGATGACCGAGCACTCGTGGCGGTTGTCAGTGGCATCCATGCACGAAGCCAACCCCGACGGCTCTGAGAATTAACCAGGTCGCATCTCCATCCTCAAATACGCACATAAATATATATATCTATTTCTTTTTTTTTTTTTTTACCGGAAGCATTTTGTGTCGGAGCACTCATTAAATTGAAGAATCAAGCTGGACATCCCCTTCGGATGTCCTTGTGTGTAAATCATATTTGATTAATTGGTTATTGTTTCTTTTTTTAATGAACGTCTTTTTTGAATTAAGATATTCAAGCGTATCTCGCTGCTTCCTGCTCACCATATTATATTGTTTTCGGTGACAAATTTAACGATCATGTATCCTGCTGCGATTACGCATTCTTCTAAATTTTAATTTAAGTTTCATGGCGATGGTACACTGCGATAAGCAGTTAGATTTTTCGCATTTCGCTCAGGCTGGCATGGTGGCAAGAAGTGCAATTATGTCTGTCAATTGATGAAGCAAGAATGGTTTCCCAAATGAATACTGGTATTTTTGCGATACAGGTACTTCTGATTACAAGCTTTTCATGGGCCTGGTACGTGGTTGCCGTTCCGCATGTGCAGTGGTAGGCGATGCCGCTGTCGGCCATATTGGGTGGCGCTTACGTCACAGTAGGGACAGTCAGTAACAGCGTGGAGCCTCCCCCGCATTTCGACTTCAGCACGCCTCTTTTGTTATGCCTTCGTTCGTAACAACGTTACAGTAGCTGGTTCAAGTTGTTTAGAAGGAAATAAAATACTCTCTAATTTTCCGGTGGAGCCATCGTCGCACATTTGTGGATAAAGCTGATTTTAAAGGCAAACCGGAAGAACCAGTGATCTCTCGTTCGTGATAACTGTTCGGTCGCTCCTTTAATTGTCTGCGAACATTATAGGTGCAAAATCCAACACTACGCGGAAGATAGAGAAAAAAAGGCACCACGGAAACAAGTTCGCACCCAGTCACGGAGTGATGGTTATCGCTGGTTGCGGAGTACGCAGCCAGTCGTCATGGCGACGGTGCCCCACGAAATGAAATTTCCATACCGCGCCTGTACTCTGCATCACGGGACCAGAGACTTTGTAACTGAGGCCAGATTTGTTTCAAGCAATCGAGGCTCCTGAATGGAAGCCGCTCCCACTCTGAACCGGTCCAGCGGGCGACGGTCCTGCGCTGATCTAGGCTCCATAGCGCGACATGTTATTTGTTTTTTAATACGTTGAACATTTTTTTGTTAACCACGGAAACTCCTCGTTTGAATGGCAACTCATCCCAGACGCCGTGCATCGTGCTCACTGCTCGGCGATGGCACATTCGGAGCGCCGATGGGCGGTTTTCTTTCAAAAGGAAATTAAAATCATGCGGTCTTAGCGGCGAAATGTTTGAGCCATGGACGGCTTTTTACCACTGAGGCTCCGTGAGTTGAGTGAATTTAAAAAATGGGTATTGAGTTTTTTAATACCAATCTCACTCGCATTTCTAATGAGTAAATTCGGATAATGAATATTTTGCTCTTAATGACCAAACTCAAATGTATTCCTAATGAGTAAATTCAAAATAATAGATATGGAGTTGTTAAAGGGGAGTCCGGCGTTAATTTGAACGTTTTCAACGAGACATATTTTCTAAAAGAGCACAAGAACCTGAACCTAGATCAGCGAGTAAATTTCCCCAAAAATGTAATAACTTTTTTATCGTACAACTACGATATAACCTATACTAACCCGCAACTTTACTGGTCACGCCGTCTTGTAGTGACGTCGGATGTTGTACATGGGCAGCGTGAGCCTGTTTCGCCTAGCGTCAGAAGCAGTCAGAAGTCCGTCGCGGTCGTCTCTGGGAAATAATAAACCACGATTCATCAAGCTCGTCATAGCCAAGCTACGACCAGGCAAATGTTAAGGTTTTCAGCACGAGATTTCATACGATTCGCCGTTCGCATTCGATCCGCGGCCATCGTCTCGGAGGGGACCTCCCGTTGGTGCTGCCTTCGTTATCGGCCGACGTGTGGACCCAGATGCCCTTCGAAGCACAATAGCATCAAACGTTTTATTTGCTAGCAAGGTGTGAAATGTTTTTTTTTTTTTTTTAACACGACGAGAAACGCTATAGACCATTTTGTCGTGGGTAGCGCCATTTTGAGAGCGAGAGAGAAAAGGGAAACGGCTACCGGCGCTTTCCCCCTTTCTGGTTGTGTAGAAAGAGTGAAAGTCCCGGATGAGAGGCTTGGCCGGTGTTGGGTGTCTGCGTGCCCCAACTGTCGTTCGCGCTTTCTTCTTTGTTTCAAACTCCCAAACTTAATTAGAGCCACGGTCTTCGATGGCGACAGTCCCCCGGTCATCGGGACACCATTGCTGGGTAATAGGATGCACGAATAACGACAGAAAGCGTCGAATACTGTCCGAGGACCTATGTAGCTTGCATGGAATCCGGCAAGGCGAGTGCGGCTGCAATGTTTTTAAGCTCCATCGCTTTCCACATGACTGGAAATGATGAACCATTTATCAATTTTTGCTTGCAATGGGCCTATTTCAACGTAGCCGTTTTTAGTAATCAACAAGCGATACACGAAACGGGAACCTCAATTAACTCTTGTAAACACCCGGAGCTGCTACAGATCGTTTTGCTGCGCTGCTTTTATCTTCGTGTCCGTGTTCTTATATTTCCTTGTGGATGAACGACAAAGACGTTCTAGATGTACTTATATCGAACCGCCGAAAGCCTCAAAGCAGCCACGAATTATTTTACTATTTGATGCAATATTTTGAGTACTGACCTCCAATTTCTATCGCTGGCACGTTCGCTGCCGCTGTTCCCCCGTCGCCGCACTGGCGGATGCCATGGCTCGAACAAAGAAACGTGCACACTGGTCTCGAAAACGCAGATCGAAACACACGAGACGTACCCTGCAGCGACTATCCAGCGCTTCAAAGCGCCCAATCAACGGAAACAACCCACCAGCGGTACTCCAAAGAGCGCTTTTGCCGGCTCTCTGGTATCGCGCAGGAGATCGCGATTCAGGTAAACCGATAGAACTACCTTTTAAACAATATCAAGCCTCACCCGGCGGCGGAAATGAGCCTTCCACTAAGTGTTGTAGATGATAAAATCAAGTCAGTCACCACTGCAAATTATCAATATTAAGATAAATTCAGTTTGAAAATTTTACAAGCTGAAACAGCAGTTATCACGAGAAAACTCACACGCACCTTGCGAGCGTACCCAATGTTCTTCGGCGGTACAGCGTTCGGTGCGCGCTCCATTCACAAAATGTTCCGAGCACAGTCGAGAGGATGGCGTTGAGAAAACGTCTTTTCGGTTTACGGACGCAATCCACTGCCGCTGGAGACCGGGGTCATGTGGAAAGCGATGGAGCTTAAAGACATTGCAGCCGCTCTTGCCTTGCCGGATTCCTTACAAGCTACATAGGTCCTCGGACACTATTCGACGCTTTCTGTTTTTATTCGTGCACCCTATGACCGAGCAATGGTGTCCCGATGACCGGGGACTGTTGCCATCGAAGCCCGTGGCTCTAATTAAGTTTGCGAGTTTAAAACAGAAAAGAAAGCGCGAACGAAGTTGGGGCACTGCAGACACCCAACACCGGCCAAGCCTCTCATCCGGGACTTTCACTCTTTCTACACAACCAGAAAGGGGGAAAGAGCCGGTTGCCCTTTCCCCTTTTCTTTCTCGCCCTCTTTCAGTAAAACGGTCTATAGGAGACAGCGTCCGCATCTCACTGCTCAGACCCACTTGGACGCATAGAGCTCTCGGTCGGAAACCATTAAGATGTCACTCTGCCGCATCAATTGCTCGCATCCCCCTTCGCATGCCGCAAAAGTTTAAACCAGAGCCTCCCCCTATCACTAGAACGCACAACGCCGTGGAGTTGGGAGCGTCGTCTGCTCCCGGTTTTCACGTCGCGAGTGGCCCCTCTCCTTATTGCTAGAGCGCACATGAAGGCTCCCTAGTTATTGCTAGTAGAGCGGCAGGTAGGGACTCGGAGGTGTACGCATAAACTTCAAAATGCGTTGTCTCGAAAGAAAATGTATATTTTGATTAAATATTTCGTAGATAACTTGGGTAACTTCGATAACTTGGAGTTGGAGCAAAACAGGGGCTCCATTCTCTTCTGCGCTCGAAGAACGCAGGGATAGAAAGATTTTCAAAATCTTTAAAAAATATTTTAGTTTGTTTTTATGACGGGGTTTATTTGTGTGCGATGGGCTCACCGTCACCGATGGATCTCGACTGTTGTTGCGAACTCATAGGTCGCCGGTGATAATGATGAGAGGGTCCCAGTGCTGTTGAATTCCCGTGGTTTTGAAGCTGTCAGAGGCAGATCGTCTTTATCATCTAAAAAACTAGAAAACAAATTACTGGTCTACGGACAAGCCACGACCAAAGGGTTTCTAGAAAAAAAATCTAAATTCTTGCGACTCGCTGCGAGCGGAACTCTCACAAAACTTTAAAATACGAAACCTGCATATAAAACGACTCTAATTTGCTTAACACCCCAATGAAAGGGTCAATACTATAGTGAGCTCTTTAGAAACAAATATAGATTTATAGAATCAAAGTCGAACTGCTATGACTGTTCCAAATGTGACTCGCGAGGCGACTTGTTTTGGTCGGAGTTTCTTGCCGCCTCCCCGACGACCGAGCCACCCGGCTTGCGAGAGATTAGCGAGCTCAGCGATTCCCTTGCGGCATGCAACCCGCAGCAAGCCTCCGAGGCTGACGACGCGGATCCACGCACGCACACACGGACACACGGGCCACAAAACACGAACAACCGTCCCGCATATAACGGAACCAATGAATCAAAGGGAGTCGAGTTCCAAAGGTTTCGGTTCGCTGGTTCCAGTGGTCCCCTCTCAGTTCCGCATGTCCCTCCAAACGAACGAGGCTTAGCGAATCGATGAAACCCCGGCTTCTGTAGGGACCAAGCCGCGTAAAGCATCCTTCTTACAGAGGGTAGACACCTAACACTCCTAATATACTTTTTTTTTCGCTCGAAACGCTAAGATGCATGGTCTCGACTATCCAATCAATTTGGGTTGAGTTAGGAAGTCGCGAATTTGTTGAGAAGGGACAAAAGTCAAACCGTGAGATAGAGGACAAGCGCAGAGGCACGTCACTTCACAAATTCCAGAATGTTGTAGTTGTTTGTATCTCCTCGGCTATGGGCTATTTTCGGTGGTTCGGTGGCTATTAAAATTAAGTTTTACCGATTGTGTGGCACTTCAAATGAACATCTACGGCCCAGACGGCTTCCTTCGTCTAAAATCTATGTTGGTGCGTCTCTGGTGACGCGTCACTTTTGCGGTAACTGTAGCGTGTTTGAGAAATCCTGGCCTGTCGTACTACGCGCGCAGAACTCATCCCCGCGCACACTCCGTAGCGCGGGGATAAGTTCCTCTCTCTCTCTCTTTCGCTTAACACTGAACAAATCCGAACACCAAATTCACCAGGAAGTGATTTGGTTGCCAGGGATTTGCACGTCCGTATCATTCTGTCGCACGAAACAGTGACATGATAGCCTATATTATTCTGGTCTATAAAAGACTGGTCTATAGCCCATTGTATTTCTGATGACGCTTAGACTAAACCCGCTGGGTCTGAAGGACTTAAGATTTAGACATCGGTTTACAAGATAGAAAATGCATTTCTGCAATGTAAAATGGTTCGCACTTTCGTTTCTCGTGCAAAAAACAAGGAACTATAGGTGTTATCTTTTTTTTTAACGGTAACGGTAACTCATTATGGTTACCTTGCGTAATATATGGCGGTAAGGCGTTTCTTTTATCAGTAAGTAATGAGTAAGGTATTTTCGTACTTCTACTAGGTAACATCGATTTAATCGTTTTTCCTTTCCAATATCTCTCTGCGTGTAACCTCGCAATGTTGAATGTAGCCGAGAAAAAAAGGGGGGGGGGTCAGTTGAAGACTGCTAGCTGGTATTTGTGGGGTAAGATGCCTGATTTCCACACGCAAATATTGTTTATCTATTGATGGTGACTTCTTTGCGTCGCGTTTACCTAGAAATCTAGACACGCGTAAATTCTTTCTTGAGGGCATATAAGAAACGACCAGCCAAGCAGCGACATCTGTCTTGCCCGGTCGTTAGTCTTATTAATACTAATATTGCTACATTATTGCTAAGGTACCTTAATGGAGGTGGAGCTTAGCAACGCCTTCCAATGGGGGCAGAGCCTGAGCCCGAAACAACAACAAAGCTGGGCGGTCGTATAGAAATCTCGTCTTGAGTTTCAGAAAGGCATACACTTTTTCGAGCGTATTTACACGTAGTGAACACTCATAAAGTCTGCGTATCTTTGTTGCAAAAGACGAATGCGAATTTTAATAGATCAAGGTTTCTCCCATCGTATACCATCTCCGGTGCGTAATAACAGAACTAAGCACAGTAATCTAAAAAGAAAACACCTCGTTAGAGAAATAACTGTGTGTAGAAATGTTAACGTCAAGTGTGCACACAGGTATCTGCAGCTGGAAATATGAGCTGAAACAACTCTCCATAACTTTTTTGTTTACCTGTAAGTTTTTAAGAATCATTGGTTCAACGTGCGTTGAAAGGCAAGGCTTAAGTCTCAGTCTTGAAACCTTTTATTATTTTCGACGTAATAGAGCTTGAGGAACTGTAGAAAAGTACAGATCGATTGTTTCACGTCATATTGTCCGGGCTGTACACACACGCGCGGACATAGATACATAAGAAAAATGTATACACGTAAGCGACGCCGCATATACCGAGAGGGTCCAGGGGTCCAGTCTTATTTTTCGGCTCAACTTGTTTAACCGGAGAGCGAAGATCGCGGTGACGCACACCGCTGACAAAGAACGCAAGTCATGACGCAACGCACTCCCGACACGTAGTTATATATAGGCAGACACTTTAGCTTTTGTCTTCAGTTCATCCTAACCTGTGACAAAGTAGGCGACAAGCTTCCACCGATGCCCAAATCACTGTAATACAGTCTTCGCTTTCGTTTGTAGTCCTACGGAACGCGGGAGTAGATTGTCGGGAGAGACCCGTTCTGCACTTAGGAACCACGTGTGAGCAGTAATAATTGATTGTAGGGGAGTAGGGCACCAGAATAAAACTCGCCGAAGAAGCAGCTCAAAAGACAAAAAGCGAGAAGTTTGAGCGTGGTCAGAGACTGTAAGGGGACAGACGGGCCTAATGCGCCAGATGAGCGGGTTGGGAGGGGCAGCAGGAGTTCCACCCTTAACCACTGCCCTCGAGGAAGACCTGGCGAACTTCGGAGGGGTCACGTAGAGACCCCTCGGTTTCGCTATTGGCGACGAGATAGTTTGGTGGCGCCACCTCGGGGGCGCCCTCCTGTCACGGATCTGCTAGGATGCAGAGACTAGCTACGACGTGCTATGTAAAAGAACGGAACGGCTATGCTTGTTCACGTCTATGTCGATTAAAAGCGTTGTATTTTTAAAGAAACGTGTTTGATGTTTTTGTGAGTGATTTTTTCTAACAAATAACAGCGCCTCGAAGTTGCTTTTTGTATAAAAAGACTTTAAAATGTTCAAAAATAAGCCTGGAGCTTCACATTTTAGCTTCATCGGCGTGCGTCAGGGTTATTCACAGCCTCTCGGATTCTTGTTTTTCTTTTTTTCAGACTTCTGGAGGCTGCTGTAGAAAAAGGTTAAGCATTCACCAGAATAAATGACGTCCTGTCTTAGCTTTGCACGCGCGTACAGTTGTGATGCAAGGCCTAAGAATTGTTTACAAATTGAGAATCGCTCGGCTGAGACTCGCATCACGCATTTTGCGCATTTGGGTCCGACAAAAATTAAACACACAAAGGGTAGTAATTTATAGGAGTTGCATACCTCATTTTTTGGGACTGTCACCGACTTACTAAATTTAAGACTTCGATCGCGAGGGGTCTTGCACGTTTCGCGTCGACCGGCTGAATAAGTAGGGATGTAATTGATACGACTCTGAAATCTAGCCACTGCCTCTCTTCCTGCCAGTTATTCTGAGGAACTGTTTGTTTACTGGTTTACAAGATTCAAAAAGAAATCATCTTGGAACTAATGAAAAACCAGCACTCCCAGAAAACATCGGAACACACATGAGACACGGAGTCACTTTCACTAAAGTGTTTATTAGACACGCGAGAGTTTTTCGAATTTTGCGGTCCTATTTTCAGTCTGATGAGACATTTCTTTTTCTGTTTTATTTTGTCCGAATCATAGTTATAAAGTACACCCTATTCGCGGTGGTAGATGCTGTAGTGGGGTAAAGCGCTGAATATTCCATTTTCATCATCAGTCTGTTTGTACTGGGGTAGGGAAAAGCACACCACCATCCGAGCTTTTCGACACCACAGCGCCAGATGTGTTCGTTAGCACGACTACGCGTGCTACGGTTTCAGGCTTCGGTAAAATGTCCTACTACGAATATCTCTTCACCAAATAAACACAACGCTTTGCCGCGCGTTACCCAAAGAGAGCATGAAGCGAGCTGACGAGCCGAGGGATCCAAGATTTGCGCGGTCTGTCCCAGTTTGTCCTATCCGTGACGTCACAAACGATGATGATGATAACTTGAAAAGCGCCCCCTGTTGTTCGCGCACGCCACCAATGGCATGAGGCGCAACCTCACGTTTCCTATTCGTAGGTCCTGCAGTCTCGTTAAACATATACTCAAGTAATCGGGAACGGTACCGAGCCTGTGCTCTCAATCTGTGGGGAAAAAAACAAACAAATAAATAAGAAAACAAAATTGAGGTACAAAAAGAAATTCAAAATAAATGACGCATTTCTGAAATCTGCAAGCTCCACCTGAACGCGTCGCGTGCATAAGAGGGCAATGTTTTAATACTGGCAGTTTCCTCAATAAAGAGACGTAAAAAAAGGATTTATTTACAAAGACACGCCTTCTTGTGGAATCCAGTTCGACGAATGACGTATCATCGACATATTTGTTGACACTGTGATGTTTTATCTGTAAACTGTTTCATTGAATCGAGTCAGCGTTCTTTTTATCGAGACATCTCGAGACGTTTCGCCCCGGACGCTGAGCGCGTTTTCGTTTGGTAAGTCTAGGTTAGCCCAAGTACGATGAACCTTGGCGAGCTTGTTGGGCGACCATGACCAATGTTGCTGGCGCTTCCGGTATACTTCAATCGAGCGAAGAGAAGTCACTAATCTAATCCAATTCAATCGAATCTATTGCTCTTCTTGTAGATTGCGGGCGCTCCAAAATGTACCCAGAAAAAAAAATACGTAAAGTTAACTGGTGTCTACCATGTTTATATATACTGCATATATCTCTTCTCCTTAGCAGGATTGGAGGGAGGGGTACTGGCCTTACTATTCACTGATGTTCGTTTCTAAACGTACATTGCTGAAGATTGCCCCTAAGGTGTGAGGAATATACTCAAGTGAGATTTTCTTTAAGCCTCTATGCTTAAGAAAATTCCAACGAGTCTTAATTTTCCACAGAGCGCACAAATGAGAGAGGACTACGTACTAGGGAGAATGCTGGAGCCACTAACAAGTAAAAAGGTTTTTAATCGAAAACGTGATTTCCTCAGATACAAAGAGCATCGAGCTAAATGCATCAGGTCTAACTAACGAGGAGACACATTTCATCGTGATTTAAGTCACATGATGAGCACAATCCTTCAAAAGAATGGACACCGCCACTGCTTGAGCATGTTTCTGAAGCTGCCAGAAACGAGAAAAAGAAGCCCGCGTTTTAACCACAAGCTGGCTCTTCTTTAGAGAGCCTTGGTCTTATTTTCGCGCGTAGAGATATTCACAAAATGACAAGTGTAACAAAAATTAAAAACAAAACAAAAAAACATATACATTTCGTAAACCCCGTGCCGCGCTGGAAACAAAACATCGCTGCCTGAGGACGTGCGAGCGCCCTGAAGGTTTCCGAAGGAATGCTTTAAAAGAGACCGTGAACGGGACCCTCCCCTCGAGTCCGCATTAGCGAAGAGGGGCGGCCAGAGCGACGCGTCCTTTGAAGCCAGGTTCAATGGCGTTCCACGTTTACGACTCTCAGCGGGCTCAATGAAACCATCGCTCCGGCGCTTCCGGCGTTCCGCGCAAACAGCGCGATCGCTGCCAGGTGCTTTGGTGCGGTCCTTGGTTGACATCGGGGTGGGAGATATATCTTTCATCGTGGCTGACAACTACCGTTCAACAACCCTGCAAGCGCGTGTTTATTGTTCAAGGGGCGCGTTGAACTCAAACTTAGGGTTGATGTTGGCGGTGGCAGTTTGAACTGGTTGAGAGTGCTCCACACTTTCAGGAGCTCTGGTATATAGCTACGACGCGCTCTACTTTCAGGAAATAATACGTTATACTTCTTTAAAGAGCTTAGCTCATAGGATAATAAGGGCCTGGAGTGTTACGCTCCATGCCATATATACGAAATAAGAAACTAGATGCCCATTCCTTTTGCCACTGAGGCCGCCAAACCGTAGATCGATAACGTTAGCTCTTTTCGTTGGATGAACCGATGACATTGACACCCATTACTCCTGTTCAAAACATATTCCAGTAGAGCATTCACACACAAAACTAAAAGCATATAAGCAAAACAATACAAAAAGCTTTTACGGACACAAGCAGAGTTGGTGCTCAAGCGTAAACTATACGCATGTACAAATTTGTTGTGCATTTTAAAGCACCAAGTGCTTGTCAACGAACCCCCAAAATCCTTGAAATTTCTCCGTCCGTCAGTGCATTTGACCGCTACATTTAGCGGGAAACTTAATGTCATATGATGTCAGGGGGTATCACGTAAACCCACGACTTGACACCATGACGTCACGTCACATCACTCGACATTCCATGACGTCAGGTCACGTGATGTCAATTTCCACGCTAAATCTAACGGGTAAGTTAATGAAAAATTTGTTTTTCACAAACCGAAACGACTGTTTCGTGTCTCCCAAACAAAATTAAACGATCGCTCGTGAAATACTGCATTACATTAATTAGAGGACTTTGAACATAAAAATAGCTGGCAATTATTTTCATTGACATTTTTAGTATCGAAATTTTTGTAACAGCGCGAAATTCAGTTTTTTTTTCGCTTCTAAGTTGTTTTTTTATAGGGGAACATACGATTACGCTGGTCTCATACTAACCATTTGTCAAGAATTTAGAGTTGGCACGCTACCACAAAACATAGGAAAATGGTCGTCAAAGATGCAAACGAATTGTATCTGATTGTGGGGTCCTTTTCTGTTTCCCTGCCGCAGTATCTAGGTCTCGATAAGTTAAACTCCCACAACGTTCGCCTGTGTTCTAACCATTCCAATAAAGAACAGTGTTACGACGTTTCGCTGTTTTTCGGCCTATGGTTTTCTGTTGTTTAGAAGCCACGCACAAATGCTCGCTTGTGCACCAACTGGCGGCTCTGACGTCACCCAGCTGTGGTGGCGCTGCACTCGACACGGCGCATGCGCGGGCGTGCCACTTGACGCGGATCTGGCTCCTGGTCACGCGCAGTGCCTGCTTCGGGCGGACCCCGAACCAGACGCCAAAGCTTCAGGACGGTCTTATTCAAAACTCGGGTTTGTTTCCTTCAGAGGGAATTGGCCCCGCTCTTCGTAATTGGCGCCATTCGGCTCTATGTATTCCAGGGTTCCGTCGGCTGCCATTTTCCCATTGAACATTTCCGATACGTCCCGAAACTTTGGCATTTGGTTCGGACCGTTAGCGCTACATTTTGGCGGAGAATGACTGTTTTGAAATGCGTAGTTGACTTTTGCGCTAAAAAGAAACCAAGTACATTTTTTTGAACACCCTGTGGAATAAGACAATGCATGGCGGTCAGATACTCTGAGGAAATAGCGTGTTCCGCACCATGTGTTCCGCGGGGCACATTTTCATAAAGGGCACTGGCGAGAGACACAAAGAGAGAGAGAGAGAGAGAAAGAGCGAAATAACTCGATCAGACGGGGCCGGGGGATTGCCCTCCTTCGAAAAGACAGTCCATTTGCGTGGCAGAGACCAAAGAGGAATGCCCGGTTTCCGCGATATTGAGTACGGAAATACGAGAAAGAGCTTTGCATCGCGAATGTATATCTATCTCTATGCAGGCTTTTGTTCTTGTGTGAGTGTGTTTATGAACGTGGGAACTCCTGAACGTTCCAAAAGAGAATGCGCCAGTGAGTTCCTGAATGTGGGAGATAGACGGATCCTAAAGAGAAGAGGACAAATTTCTGGAGATGAGAACTTACCCAACCGACTCTGGCTTGTCGCGTTTCTCTCTTCGTATATTGGTATCTCACCTAAACGTGGCTGGCGCTAGGACCTGTGACCAGATCGCCGAATGTGTATGTATGTAGAAGGGTATGCACTTGGGCTAGTTGGTGATCCACATTTCCGAGGGTGAAAACCCTACTTGTCCGTTGTTTTTAGCGCTTTTACCCTCGGAAAAATGTGTATAGATGTTATCCCTCTTTCAAATCGGGTTCGTTATTTCTTTCATTACCCATTTTATGATTTCATTGCGCAAAACGCGACGTTACCATACGTTAGAAGCTCTCCTGACTACTTGCCTCCGCGACACACGGGAAGCATTTATCATTGTTCTGCATTTAAACTAGCGTGAAAAAATAAAATAACGAGTAGTAGCTCTCTCCACATGCTCATGAAGTCTCAACGGCGTGATGGCGGTCACTCGTTAGGCCGCTCAGACATTCTAGCGCAGTGCCAAATACTATTCCTATTAGCCTAACTACATAAGAGAAGTGGAATAATCTGAATGCATCGTAGTAGTTTCTGGACGTATGCACTTGGAACCTAATCAGAATAATCGCGATGGAGGCGATTGAGATTTAGACTCTTGATATGGGAGATGATAAAATAAAAATAGCCACCAGAAACGATAACAAATTGCCTTGTTTGCCCGTTTGCCAAACTAATTTTGCCTTAATTCTGAGACATGTTGAAACAACGCTCATTTGGAATGGATGATTTGGAAGCTTGGGAGGACAAACCTTCGTTCAATGTAAATGAATTAAGACACTAGCTGGACACTTAGGCATCTACATTCGAATAATTTTAGTTCGCTCATGCTCATCAATAGAGCCGCTTTAAATACTGGATAATCGGTCATAAGACTTCTGAAGTGAAAGACGTAAAAGGAAGCATTGATAATATTCCGCAGGATGTTTCGTCATGTTTGAGTCGGAGCCGACATGTTTGAGTCGAAGCATTTGAAAGGCCTTCAAAGCATATGGTCCCCATGTATCCGGACACAGGTTTCCATTTAATCAGATCTGATGACACATTCAGAGTGCCTCGTTTTGAAAGAAAGCTCTATTCAGACATACCTGTCGCGATTGCTCAACTGAGGGTCATCCAAAAATTTCCGACGTCACAAACTAAAAAAAAAGAAACAAAACTTCGGTTAATTATAACGCATACCAGCCTTTCGAAGTCGGAGCGCGTGAAACGGTGCCCACTGAATACGCAACAGATGTCGCACTGCAGGTCGATGGCCGGGAAAGTGATTTCCTGTCGGCCGCCGCTTTCCTTGCAGGCACTCGAAGCCTGAGTCGCACCACTGCCTCGGAGAACGGTTCGAACGAGGAGAGACGAAATGCCACACCGTCAAAATTTCCTTGGCATACATTGCACCACGACGTAATTAGGTTTGTGCGAATAATGGTTCGAATCGAATAGCGCTAGATCATTGATAGCCTGTGCAAGAGAAGCCAATCGGTTTTCTGTCGTGGCCAGGAATGACATTTTTGTTTCGAACAACCAAACCGGTAAACGGTTCCATTTACCGGTTAAGACGGTTATGAGGACTACCGGTACAGTGCTGCAATGACTACGCGGTATCAGAGAGTAAAAAGGGGGGGGGTTGGCACTTTTTTGGCACCGAGACTGCTTGACCATAAGACTGCGACACCGGTCATTCTTCTCAATCGCTAAATTTATTAAGGAAGGACGAATGATTGGCGTTGAAGGTTGTGCGATTCCACTTACCTTACTGCACCACGAGGTAGATCCCACTCCGTAAGTCGATGTTGAGGACTGCTACGGCCGGGTCTGTCCGAAGGCTGCCATGGGCTCCGATGAAGAGGAGTCACTCCGAAACACAAGAAATCCGAAGAAGCGGGTTTATGGGCGTCTTCGCCACCACGCTTTGCCCGTCGGCCAAACAAATAAAAGAAAAGAACGGAAAAATGTCGCCGCTGTCGTATCAGACAGATTCACCTGGAGGGGGCCCACGCAACCGTACTAGGCAGATTTATTGGAAGGAGAAGCGCAAAAAGAAAGAGGCTCCGGGGACCAGAGCCTCCCCGAAAAGGAGAGTCCCGGACACCGGTTCGTGGATGGCTTATCTAGCGTCCGGGAAATGAACGCGCCCGAGGTAGGTGGTATGGCTTACATACCTCGGCAAAACTCACTCATGAGGGCCCTCACTCATCCTCACTCACCCTCATCTTCACGGGTGAGGTGAGGGTGAGTGAGTTTCTGAACCAGGAAAATTCATGAGTGTGAGGGTGAGTGAGGGCTGTGAGGGCTGTGAAGACCGTGAGTGCGTGAGGGCCGTGAGGGCGGTAGAGTGCGTGAGGGGTGTGAGGGTGGTGAGTGAGCGTGAGGGGTGTGAGGGCTATGAGTCCGTGAGGGGCGTGAGGGCGGTGAGTACCGTGAGGGCCATGAGTGCGTGAGGGGTATGAGGGCCGTGAGGGCGGTGAGTGCGTGAGGGGTGTGAGGGCCATGAGTGCGTGAGGGGCGTGAGGGCGGTGAGCGCGCGAGGCCCCCTTGAGACGGAGCAACTTTCTCAGCCATTTTGGTGTTGCTGGCGGGTTGTTCCCTAGCTTTCCTAGATCGACACGAATTGCTGAGATCGAGTCCGGCTCGAAACAAGCCGAGCAACTCGGAGCAATTCGAAGACGTTTGAAGCGGCTGCATCCAATCAGGGACGTGATATTTTCACGTGATACCTCGTGCCGGTGATGATGACAACAAAAGACTTTGTTCTGGTTTGAAATTGATTGTTTTTGGAAATAAACTGTTTCAGAAAGATGCATTAGTATTCTCAACGAGATTTAAATGCATAAAAACACGTTTATAGCGCGTAATTGTGTGTCTAAATAGTGCAATAAAAATACAATTTCATGATCATGACGGCGAATTGCAGCAATTGATTGCTGCGTGTGAACGCGGGCGGCCCGTGTTGCTGGTGTTGCGACGTCAAGTTTCTGGGCGAAATTGCCTCATCTGAAGCGGGCCTGAGTGGCGTGAGGGCCATGAGTGCGTGAGGGGTATGAGTGCGTGAGGGCGGTGAGTGCGTGAGGGGCGTGAGGGCTATGAGTGCGTGAGGGCCGTGAGGGCGGTGAGTGCGTGAGGTGGGGTCATGGTGAGTGAGGGCCGTGAGTGGCGTGAGGGGCGTGAGGGGCGTGATGAGTGCGTGAGGGCTGTGAGGGCGGTGAGGGCGAGTGTAAGGGGCGTGAGGGCCGTGAGGGGTGTGAGGGCATGAGTGCGTGAGGGCCGTGAGGTTCAGTGAGGGTGAGTGAAGGGCTGAAGGTCAGTGTGACTGTGAGGATGAGGGTGAGTGAGGGGCTGAAGGTGAGTGTAGCTGTGAGGGTGAGGGTGAGTGAGGGGCTTAGGTGAGTGTGGTTGTGAGGGTGAGTGAGGGCGACCTAAAATACCGACCTCTGATGGCTTAGCTTTAAGATGGGTCGCGTCCACAATCATTCCGCAAGGGTAGGCCGGAAGCACATTTACCCGAAAGGGCGAGGGAGAAACCACCCTCATCGAGGAATGCATTCTCGCCTCGTATTTAGGGAGCCACCACGATAGCTGTCCCCACGTCCTGGATGTGCTAGCCCTAGATAGGAAGCCGAGGAACACGTGGTTCCCGCAAGGTGTTTACGGAGTGCAGGAAGAGCTTCTGAAACCGTCAGCTTGCTGACAGGGCATTTTTCTATCGGGAGTTTCTTTACCAAACTCTCCCACATATAGAACCAGCCAAAACATTATGACCATCCCTATATTCTGTGAATGAGCGCGCCTATAGCTGACGCAACATCTGCATTATCTGCCATCTTCTGACGCCTGCTGCCTGAGATACAAAGAAATCATTTCACCTACTATGTATGCGTGTAAAGGTAAAGGGTGCTGATTTTAACAATGGGCGCATTGTGATGTCAAAGTTACTGCTTACCAGTTACACCAATTGTCTTCTCCACCGGAACTAATATGTTTCGGCGGGACACGCTCCATGTCACAAGACCAGAATTGTGCTATATCAGTCTGGAAGAGCGTTACGACCACTTAGAGTTGATGTCCTTGCCCCTTTATTGTCAAATATGAATCCAATTGAGCATATTTGGAATCTGATTGGGCGACGCTCAAACGCTCTCAAACCCCTCCTCGTCATCTAGAGGATTGCGCGACCTGCACTCCCAAATCTGGTACAGTCTTACTCAAGGCACTTACCAATGACTCGTAGAATCTCTGCCAAGATGGGTTGTAACCGTTTTGAGTGCCACGGGTAGATCAACGCAGCATTAGGCGCTTAAATAATTATAATGTTTTGGCTGATCGGTGTATGCTGCACCGCCAAGCGCTCGGAGGAACCCATGAATAGGCCTTCCCTCTATTTATGCAGTCAACGAGAAGGTCGCGACCGTTTTCGTGGTCGATCGTTAATACGATGTCGGTGACAATAAAATGTGCCCCTCATTTTTATTACTCATGCTGCATTGGACAAGTGGTGACAATGCCCAAAGCCGAAAAGCTGCGGTCACAGTGCTTCTACAAAAGGCAGTGTGCAGACGTCGTCCGAGGCGTGTTCCTATCTTGTATAATGTCAGTTCTACAAAAAGCGCCTGCAGGCATGTTCGAAGGATGTATCAAGCAAACATGCTTGAAGCATGATTCAGGCGAGTCCGCAGAAAATTTTGTCCTCATATCTGTAGCTAACACGCGTCTTTTGTATCATGTTGGATAGGTATGACTGCGGCCAAAGAGAAAGACAGACGGTTGACATTCATGGTGGATTACAACGCAGTATACGTCCGGGGGAGTGTGGGAGTGCACAAACAACAAGGGGCGACTCTCGCTCTTTTTTTAAAACGTTAGCACGGGTGCAAAGAAGATTAAAACATGTCATACACCTCGTTCAATTCCCAGGCGAGTACCCCAGCCTCTGAGCGGAGCGTCGGCAAGTCCACCGAGAATTCCACGGTGCTGCTCTTCAAGTTCGGTGGCGTTTAGATGTCGCGAGACAACTTGGCACAGTTTATTTCCAGCTAGACCAGAGAAAATGAAAACGAAAGAGTAATTTCACAAAAGATACAAAGGAGCCTCTAAAGGCGAACGCCCGACCATGATAGACCCGCAACCCCGCTTTGCCAAATTAAAATTCGCACCTCGGGCGTTAAAAGACGACAGCAAAAGGTACCCCCGCATGGGAGCACTCTGTCCTTTTCGGTCTTTTTTCGACCTGGAGGATTTGGAGAAGTGCTATCTCGCCCGATTCCCCGACTTAAAGACGACAGGCGGGACACGAAAGGGATTTTCGTGGGCTTCACCTTGGGCTCGATATTGAGCGAATGTCCGGTCGCCTTTATATGGACCTGAAGTCCCGCTGGACAACGCTGACCTCTACTAGGAAGCTGGCTGCCGTACGGCTATGTCCTGGTTGCGTCTGTTTCTGGCGCGACCGGAAGCTAAAAGTGTAGAGATACCTGTCACGGAAGTCCGTCCTCCGTGGTATGTCGAAGCTTACTAAGCGCTGCTTTCATACGCGAGTAATTAAGCTTTAGCTAAGATTTCATTGCTGAGCTGAATGAGACTTCTTCACTTAATATAATTTTGAAGTTGGAATATAGCAATAAAAAGAAGAGAATAAAAAAATGAAAGACGTTTACAATTCTCTGTAATGCCGAATTAAAGTGCTCGCTCCTAAGGAGGAGGAGGGGAGGAGAGGAGGGTATGCCCCTCCTTCCCTCCCCCTCCTCGCCTACTGCCTTCCCATTTAGCGGGAAATTTTAGCTAAATTTCCCGCTAAATTTAGCAGGACGTTTCCCATAATGACGTCACACGTGACATCACCTGTGACGTCATGAGATTAAAATTTCCCCGCTAAATTTAGCGGTGAAAATTACCCGGTAAATTTAGTGAAAATATCTACCTGCTAAATCTAACGTAAAAATTTCCCGCCAAATTCAGCGAAACATTTTTCCCACAAATTTAGCGGAAAAGTTTTACCCTCGTGACGTCACGTGTGACGACATAATGGGAAACGTCCCATAATGCTACGCGCGATTATGTTGACACCGACGGCGACGCCGCTCAACGCGTAAACGGGCGCCTAAGAGCTTTGCTCTAAAAACTCTTTTCGCAATCATAAGTACAATCAGGCAGATAGCTCAGGTTTACACCACTGGGAAATAACATTACGTTCAGCCGAAAGATCCTTTTCGTAAAACGACGGCACATGGTTTCATGCAGCAGAAGTTGATTTGCCATCATCCTTAGGCCGCTCGGAATAAACGTTGGGCATCGCGTGAATCGGTGCGCATTGGGTGATTGATTTGGGAGAATTTGCGCTTCCTGAGCGCTGAATAAGGTATGTGGGGGCGGACCACTACGCTTCCGTTTCCTTTTAATGAGGGCTGAGCCGACGCTAGCAGCCGACGCGGCCAATCAAGCAGCTGCAGAAACGGCACGTTGCTCGCCCTTCAGTGCGCCTCTTATCGCCGATTAAACCTGTCGATAGCAGGGCATAGGCCGGGATCATCTCGAGTTTTTAGCCTTTGTGCGTCTTTTGGCTTTAAGTGCGCTCTGACTTATGCTCAAACAGACTATTTTGATCACATTTATAAATTTTCGAAGTGCTCGTAAATATATATTACCTCTCGAAGCAACGCCTCGACTAAGCATTATCTTGCACTGACTGGCTACCCGCGCCGCTGCAAAGGTCCATGCCGGGAGGGGTCAATCTTTGGCGTGTTGACTACCGTATCTCAGGCTTTTCGTGGCGTAAGTACTTTAGACAAGAAAGAGGGCCCGAATTTGGGTGTCTGAATTCTAGCAAAAGCAATGGCAGATTTCGACGATGGGAAACAATCTCCATATTGGAATGAGCGAGCTAAATTGGAAATAACGAAAATGACTTCCTGGAATTCGGAGGCCAGATTCACGAAACGAGCTTACGACGAAAAAGGTGCGTACGACAAAAGCCGAGAACAAATATGTATTGACAAGGCGAAATTATCGTAAATTTCGCGTAGGCTACGATGGGGCCCTACGACAGGTCTAGAGGTCTCATACACATTGTATGATGAAATCCACATGGCCGTCAACATAGTTGTTCTCCGCGTGCGCCCCTACTTCGAGCAGCGAGAAAACAAACAAAATACTCTTAACGGAAAGCCGCCGACACGAATGTTGGAACCACGGATACCCTAAAAAGTTGCAGCGGTAGCGATCTCACCGAATGCTAGGCCTAACAAGGCAATCAGACGCTAAGTTGCTCTGACGCCCCTGGCCAAGGCCGTCAGCCCACGACCGGCTGACTTGCTAAATGAAATATGCTTGCGTGACCCTCGTGGAATATTTCCGTGTAGATTTTTCGAACCTCTATTTTCGGGGAAGAGGGCTAGTTGCGTCCTCTCGTCGCCCCTTTGTTTTCAGAGGCAGCGGTGGTCAACGCTCTCGTTCAAAAAGAACACTTTCCCGGTTCTATTTTATTTATTATGCGTTATTGAGCTCAAATAAACGTCGTTTAGATTGCCTTCGCAACATGTGTACGTACACTTTATTTAGTGTGTTCCTTTTATTCCGACATGAGGGTACGCCAACACATGTCGAGTTGGAGCAAGTGTTGCGAGCTACGCAATGCCGATTCGACTTTTCCCTGCCGAGCGTCACGTCAGCTTCGTTTGGCGTTTCTCCAGTGACCCAGCGACTCATAGAATCGGTTGTAAAAGATCGTTCCCGAAGCGGTTACCAAGGCGCAGTCCAACAGTGCGGTGCCACCTGCTACCTGCGGTGCCACCTGCTGCTGAAATACCTGCTGACTTTGATAGCGGAACGGCGCGTCCGCTATCAAAGTCAGCAGGTATTTACGTGGCTCTTGTTGGCACCCTTTTAGTTCAGACGTATCTCCTGGACGTCGGCTTCCTCCTACATCCCCAAGGCCATGCACGAAAAACGCAACGGCGATCTGTTTTCATGCGCGCCGCTTTGCAGAGCCGTGCTGACCGTCTATCTTTCAGCAACGATGATAGTTTTGTTCACTTCGTAGAAGTCGACCAAGGCGTTTATCCTGTCTTTGGTAGAGCTGGGCATTCGGGTCCGTTTAGATCGGCATTTCGTAGTGCCGGCATATCACCGCACAAACACGATCCCCAAGTAAGCGTTTCCGCAGGCCGCCTACGTTTGTTGCGATTTAAAATTTACGTGCTCCGATCATACCGAGCTCTCTGATTGGCTTTTCGTGTAGCCGAAGGCGCTGTCGCCTTAAAAAATACCGCTCTCGCGGTGATCGGGAAGTCGCGGGACAGAGGAGCTTCTTATTTTTCCCTACGGGAACGTCGCTTTTCTCCTCTCAGTTAAGAACGCATTCGTTGAATAGCGATTTCTCCAGCTCTTACGATGTGCGTAACTTATGAACTTCTTAGCTAAGTTGTCGTATCCTAGGAAGTTCATGAATCTGGCCTCAGGTGTTTCGATCATGCGATAATTATCTCTTTAGACCCGTAGCCTGACGTCCGCTGCCGTCGATAATGTTATTTTGACGAAGTCTTTTCTCAAATTTCGATGCCCCGTCTAAATATTGTGAGATCTTGGTGACGCACCCTGTATAAACATTTCATTAAAGATGTATCTTATCCAGTGTTTAGCCCTTACTTAAAAAAGTAACGAACTACGTTACACGTTACTTGCAAATAAAAGACTAAAATGGCGATGTAGGCGAGGTGGTTCATGGTAGAATCGGAAATAAACAGCGCGCAAATGTTTCGTTCGCATCTTCCCTCTTCTCCTTGTCTGTATTTTTTGAGCGTTGTTTATTTCTGATCGAAATAACAGGAACGCGTTACCGACCTACGTTACCTCAAAATGAACGGAACGCGTTAAAGTTACCGTTACTGATAAAAGGTAACGCACGTTGCTCTTGCGTTACTTTTTCTAAATAGACGGTCACAGCGTTTTTTGACGGCAACTTTTTTGGACACAGGCAGAAAGGGCGTTGGCGTCGGGGTTTTTCTGAAGTGGGACTCTTTGCGAGGGAAAAAGGCAGACAAAATTTTGTAGGCATGTGGTATGAGCGCAGTAACTAATGACTCGGCGCCTATACTTTGTTTCAGCTGAATGATGGCCTGAGAAAGTTTCTGAGATCGCCTAAGTATAGCGATAACTTACTCTGCCGCCTCTAAGTATACTATAAATTCATAAATCATAACGATGCGCGGCCATTTCCCTATTGAATTAGCAATCAAAGACTGAACCCACTGAGGCGATGGAGGAGCATTGTTCCGGCAGCTAGGACATGTGACCAATAAAAACGCGACCTGTTTTCTTGAGGATTGCAGACGCTGTTCTTTCAAAATGTGTGTTTTCGTAGATGACAAGGGCAAATAAGGGAAGACGTTTTTCGCGGAGAGGGAACAGAACACTGTAATAATCGTCCCAAAAACAGCGCACTATGTTTTCTTTTTTCTTTTCTTTTCTGCGGAGTGATGTGTCCTGTCGTCAGCTCTCGTGCGCGCGCTCGCGGGGTTCAATGGGCAACGAGCCGCGTGCATTCGAAATATACACTTCACGGTTTCACTGGTCGGAGGCGCGAGGAGCATTTGGTCACTGTGGACTGACAGTGGCCCTGCTTTCGGAACATGCTCCTCCCATCGCCAGAGATGATCTGGATGTGGTGCGATCTTCGATTGCATTTTTAATAGGGAAATCGGCCGCGTATCGTAATGATCTAGGGGTTTCTAGTATGATTAGAGCCAGCAGAGTGAGTTATCGCCATATTTCGGCGATCTCAGAAACCTCCGCAGGAGGCCTTTAAGTCCAGACGTTGCCCATGCTACGAACTACCGTATTTACTCGAGTAATAGCCACACTATTTATGAAGAAGGCCCTTGCGTCTACTTTCGCGCAGAACACGTATACAGCCAATCATTGCGTTGCGCATAAATAACAAAGCGAATAACTTGATCGAGAACACGATTCTCCATACGATTGCAACCTTCACAGATGGTATCTTCGCGCGAAGATGTTATCTCTGTCCTATAAACAGCTGGAATCGTGCTGTTGATCGCGGTGATTGCCTAATTGCGTGCTCCGCGGAAAAGCGAACCCTCAGGTTTTCTTCATGAACAGTGCGGCTATTACGCGACTAAATACGGTAATGGGGCCAATCAAGAAGCGTCAAAAGCGCAAGTCACTGGTTCGTTTCTTGTTTATGATTGGTTCAGCGATGTTGTGAAAAATACAGAAACATAAGGAAAGCCACAATGGTGCCCTTTTGAGGCGGTCGGATCGGTCCGATCACCTCTTAGCGTCGGCTGCGCCGGGACTTGAGCTGAGACCATGTATAGGAACAAGAACAAATTTAAGTGCACTTTTTCTCAGGTCTTGGGAAGAATGTGGAACGAGTAACGGAGCTACGTTACCGCTTACTCGAAGTAAGCACCTTAAGTACGTCACCCGTTGCTGTTTCGAAAATGTAACGAGTACGTTACTACGTCACTGAAACAGCTAACGTGCTACCCGTAACGACGTTACTTGTAACGCGTTACCGCCAACACTGGTCTTATCGAACTTGGTGAGATTACGCAACCAGCCTGATCCAATAAAACAGAACTGAGAGTAAAGAAAAGATTACGAACGAAACTGTTTTTTTTGTGCCAATTTAGGAGAGATTGTGCAGAAGCTTTGATGTCACATGCTTCGCTGGCAGGAAATGGCATCTGAAAACGATTTGAGTCGCCGAAATTCGCCTCGGTTGTATGATGTAAGTGCCTTAGAAAATAAAGAGCGATGCTTCGAAATCATCTCGTTGTTCTGAAGCGTACGAATCAACAATGATAGGGGCAGGAGTTTCCAAACTAAAATAAAATAAAAACTTACCCGGAAAGTTTCGTTTAGCGTACAAAATCAGCGCGTTTTTGTGACTGCAAATTGTTAAAAGAAAAAAAAATAGTTTAAACTCCGACAGCTCCGCAAGATGACCTGCGACTGGCATGAAACAATTCTGCCGTCTAAAAGATGGGAAAAACCCCGCATGAGGACTTTGGCAGAGTTTGAAATTTTTATTTGTTTTATCTTGTACGTTTTTTTTTTACTTTTCCATTCAATTGCGACCTACACGCCAAGATGTCCCTGCACGTTGACGCACTCAGAACACCAATCAATGAAACAGGTTTAATCAGCTCATTCGAGGTAGCACTGAAAGGGCGAGCGACGTATCGCCTCATAATGCCCGTACGGTCTCAGTAGCGCAAAGATTTACACCGATTTCGTTACTGAGATTGTAAAGTCATTGTGTAGAATACAGGATGCCCTTCTCATTGGCTAGACTGACCAACAGAAGCCATGATTAGTGTTCAGTGTGCATTACGCCGCAGTGTACACTCGCTGACTTACGCGACTGTGGTTGTAACAGTGGCCGACTTGTCACTCCTTGATTTTTACACGAAGATAAATGACAAAAAAATGGAAATCGAAACGTGAGTGAACCACGTCAGCCAGTTAACATATTTGACGCAACATGTGTTATTAAAAAATGTCTCCAGTAGTATCTGAAAGCACGCGGTCACATCTGACTCGACTCCGGCACTGAAACCACGTATAATTAATTTTTCCGTGTTCGGCGAGCAGTTTGTTCGAGTATTCCACACAGGCACTGGGAAGTGCGTATAAATACTCAAATAATAAAGGCAATTTCGTCACTATCATTACCACCACAAAACGAATGAGGACTGCGAAATATTTTCATGTACAGAATTCCCTAACATTCTCTGGGATTCCCCCTAAAGGTGGAGAGAAGAAATGCGTAGAATAGCAAGTTCGATTTGCTGGCTCCTTTTGCAAGCAATCAAATTATTTCCTACTCGCCCTTTTACATCTTAACACATCACCATTGGCGATGGTGCACTGCGAAGCAATCGCTGGCCGAGAATGGTCAGCAACTAATTGCCGTGAGCTGCAAGAGGCGACCACTGGCTGCAAGGTTCCGATTTGGATGTTGGCATCATCCAAGAAACAGCACTACAATGAACCACTTGACTACAAATGACAAAATTGAAGAGACAGACGTCATGACCTCTTCAAAAAGGGTGCGCAAGGACGGAACACCTGCAAAGGATGACGCCGAGACGTCGTGCTACTAACTTGATGCGAATGATGACAACGAGGATTGAACACCATTCGCTCGAGTCACATATCGAAATACAGACCATCTGGCATTTTTTTTTCGAAATAAAATACATACTTTTCGTTCCACTGAACCTTGATGAACCTTGATAGCCATAAATGATCACACGATTTCGTGTTGTGGTATTGGCACTTATTGTTCCATCTGGCTATGGGATTGCATACGTGCGTAATTTATTGTCGTTTGGGGCTTTTAGATAGCTAATTTGCCTTCTGTATTTATACATTTTGAATTGGTGTTTTTGTTTTCGTCAAGGTGGGTTACTGTATTGAAAGGCGAAGACCTACGTTTAAATTTTTCAATAAAAAATTGTAAAATATCGGCGATATTTAAAATGTATTTACATGTGGCAGAGATGAAGACAGTAATTACAAGAAATGTCATATAAACAAATTTGGTCAACTAGTGTTGGTTACATCAAACAAGCTCAAGTAATACCTTACACGGGACGTTTCAACGATTATTGAGCCAAAGATCGTTGGCATTTCCCTACTACCATTGAGCTGAACTAAGTTGTCCGATGTTACCAGGTGTTACACGGCACATATGACTAAGAATGCCTACTGTTGATCCCAGTTCGAACAGAGACGAAACCAAAACTGATATCACAACTTTTTTTATATGATGCAGATGAATTTTATGCATACTTTTAATTCATTGTAAACGTTTAACGCAAAATATAATGAACATTTTTATTTTTAGATTACAGAAACAATAACCAGGACGTTTGATGCGAGTTTAAGCAAGAGAGACATAACGGACTTCTCATCGGCACCGACATCACAATGGCCGGACTCGCCGAGTGTCGTCTTCCGCGGCGTGCCGTGATCGTTTCAGCTGCAGCTTTGGCCCCGAATAATGCGTGTTCCGAAAATAGTTGCTGCTACGGTACTTTCTAGATCGCTCCCCCAATCTTCCGCGATAGCAAGCGCTTCGCTGGCGCTGGTCATCGGCGGAAATGCGCTGGACGCCTCCATCTTTAGCTCTATTGGCGCGAACCCCCACCAGCTAACTGAGGTAGGCCAGCTCAGTTCAAGTCAATGATCGTTGGCGGCTCAATGACAGTTGGCGCCGCCGTGAAACTCCGGCCGATCGCGACTGAGTAAACTGTCCTTGGCTCAATAACAATTGACAGCGCTCGTGTAACTATGGTCCATATAAACAAACAATAAATCTGGTTCGTAGAAAACAAAAAAAACGTTTGGCGCGATTGGTTCTTTCCGAGTTAGCCGAGTCGGCTGACCTGGCACGGTCTTCGACGGACCAGGAAAAAGCGACAAATGAACGGGTTTAACATCATGATAACCGTCGTACGGCAGTTCTACGAACCTATTTTATGACGCTTGCCCACGTGATACACAACATTTAACAGGTCCGTAGACTCGTCCCCAGTTACGTCCTTGCGGTCCGCGGACCAGCTCAGTGAGTTTTGGATGTCTTTTTTTGCCTGAAACACGGCGGATTTCGAACCGCGAAAAAGGTGACGTCACTGATTTCGTTGGAACTTGCCCGGGGACATGCCCACCGTGTGAACACACCTTAAGGTAATCGTCCGTGACGACATTTTTATGGGAACACGGTACCTGATGCACCGACGAAAGTGAAGCAAAATGTGGAAAATATTAACAACGCCAAAGGTCTACAAACAACATTTGGGTCGTGAAACGGGATCTTTGCAAGAAAATAAATAATGTGTTAGGTAATGGCGCCCTTTGAACTTTGAACTTTTAATTGGGCTTTGGGAGAATTGATGTAGGAGCTTCACTGTATAGGTTTGTTGATAAACAACAACCCGAACAGCACCACGACCACTATCCTCATCACTACCACGAAGAACAGCTTGAAGGTCAAGAAACAAAGAAAAAGACTATAAGGGTCCAGTGCCACGTCATGTTCTTTGAACTTTTGTACTGTCCCTTATCTCGGTGTCTACCCGAAAGAAAACGAACGAAACAAATGCACGAAGCACGAAATAACAAGCACGACAACAACAGCGTCGACAGCGAATACAGCAGCAATGACAACCAATAGGGCAACAAGAAACTGCGGGAGTGGCGAATACCGCATTTCTGGGCGAGTTATTCGCCTGCCTCCATCCATCACGCCGGGAACAGATTCTTATTACGAGCGGAGACGTCCATCTGCACCGAGTCATCACCGCGGCTGTCTTCGGCTAACACAATTTATGTGTCTGTTCGTATCCTAGAGCGATTACGTGCTTCAGATGCATCGTTGACTGGCAATAACCAGGTCTACGTACCGACCAAAAAGCTTTAGCCGATGAATCGGTGACCCTTCATAAACTAATTATTCGCCTGTCTGTTCGGACGCTCGGATGGATTGTTTTTCTACCACATTCAATCACTGCGCCAATCAGTGTTTTTTTTTGCGTGTTTTTAATAATGCGGCAATTAGTGAGTAGACGTAAAACTAACTGGCTTTGTTTCTACCACGGTGGTACTACCTAACTCTATAGGAACGGAACCGCCGATCGCCGGACGCAGGAGTTCGTTGTACGGCGTTCGCCTTCGAGCGGTTAATGCGAAGAACAAGAAATCCAAGGCGGGATCATCATCACGAAAGGAAAATGGCAGATCTTAAGATAAGATAAGGGCTATAACCAAAACAAGAAAAACGCCCATCAACTGCAATGTCCTTCACAAACCCCGAAGAATGCCGTGGAAACACTCTGTGGATACCGAGTTTTGTCCGTATATGTTCAAGATAAATGGAGACTTTTACTTGGTTAAACTATATATATTGTGGTATTCTCAGCCGCCGCTTGTGCGAATGGAGGCAAGTCATAATGATATCATTTAATGAAGGCCTGCCTTCGACGGCTAAAGCCGCAGTGGCTGAAGAGCCTCGCTCCAGGCTCTTTCTTTTCCTCGGCCTCGTTCCATGGTCCCTCCGCGCGCTCTGCCAATACCATCATGTGAGGTGAGTTAATCGGATTCATTTGAGTGGATCTCGAATATAGCCATGGTTGATAGCTCATGATAGCAACCACTGATTTTTTTTCTTTATTGATCGCAACCAGTGATCAGTGACATCAACTCGCCGGAACAGTGTAACGATCCGGAACTCCGCGACCGATATGTAGATATGCAGCAAAGACATGCACGCGCGACACAGCCTCAAAACTTTCGCGAATTATTAACATATCCACACGGCGTCAATTATTGATTGATATTGAAGCGTGCGAAAACACAGAGACGCAGCACTTTGTCCTCTGATCAGCGCAGCCTGACCGCGAGACTTGCGTTCGACGAGTAGTGTCTTTTTTTTTTTGCGGTGATGCGCTTTTGTAAAACTATCCAAGGCTCTTAAAGACAGCTACGACCGTTTACTCAGGGTTTTCAAAAAAGTATTCGAAGAATTACGGCGAACGAGCAAAAAATGTGTCTTCCAGCACGCAGCCGCTCAGCCGCTCCAACACTTCGCCCGACTGATTTTACGCAGGTTCAAGATGGCCGATTCGGTACTTCCGGTGGTTGCACTTACTCCGCAGCGACTAAGCGTGGATGCGCGATCTAGCAAATTGACACATAGATCAGTGGTTGATATAGTCTTGCTCTTGGCCTACCTTCCAGCTTTCGGCGAAGTTCACGTAGGAGCTGGCGCCGTCTGGGAGCAGCTGCGCCAATAGTGTGCCATTTTGTGAGCAGTCTCTCTGAGCATGAAGTGGACACGAAGGCTTCATCAGCGGTGGGCGTGAACTCGGCTCGTATCCAGAACGAGTGCTGCGTCCGCGTTCCTTTTCGAACTCTGATTCAGTCACAGGCTTCATGCCCGATAAATGGCCCCCACCAGTGTTGATTGATGGAGTTTTGAGAAGGGTCCATTGAAAGGTATTTGAAAAAACTTGCTTGACCGCAGGCGCAATAAACAGCCCAATAAACCGATAAAACTCTAATTGTCTGGGATTTAAATTGACACAAAGACAATATACGTATATATAAAAAGAAAATATTGCGTAGGATGCCGAAAAGTATAAAGTAATGAAGTCGCACTTCCAAGCGTTGTTAATTTTTGAAAGAATTTAGTGAGTCGACGTTTCGGCCTGGGTCAGGCCTTCTTCGAGACTGGTTGCGAAAATTGGTTACAAAGTTGTTTTCGGTTTACGCACCCTGGTCACATCACGTGTCGCATCACGTGTCACACTGCCCTAGTCTACAACAATGCTGGTCGACGAAATACAATTACGCTCGGCCAACGTTCAAAATAATCTCCCTACATCAAAAAACGAAAGCACACACACACACACACGCAAACACAGTGAGCAAAGTAAATGACAGCCCCAGAACATCCCAAGAGGAGCAACAGGTGGCAAATGCCTGTCGAAAATTATGGCCTTTGAGTAGGAAGACCTGGTCAGCTTCGAGAGAGCGTGCGAGTGGGCCCGTTTCAATCGGGTCTCTTGGGTCTGAAGGTTGCTGTACGTACTGCCATGCGAGGCCGCCGGGGTAATCGCGAGGTCATCCACGGACGACTCAGACGATTACGAGTGCGTGAAGAGCTGCCTGCTCAAAAAGTACCGATTGTCGGCAGAAGCGTTCGGACGAAAGTTCAGGAGCGTGACCAAACATTTGGAGGACAGTTATGCGGAGTTCGAATACGAACTTCGGTCGTACCTTGTCGAGTGAATGAAGGTCGCTGAGTCGTATGACTACAAGGAGAAAATACGGGAGACGGTTGTGCTCGAACAGTTCTGCAAGACTCTCCATGAAAGCATGCGGACCCGAATTCAGGATAAGATATGAGTAGACACAGTTTATCGGGCGGCGGACCTTACGGATGAGTACAGCTTACGCAGAACAGGTAAAGATGGCACGGGGAGAACCTTCGGGGAGGAAAGCGGAGAGGAACGGAGAAAATGGGCTGGAGGAAACCGGAGTCACTGATGTAGGAGGGTAAGGAGTGGAGTAGCTCTACGACATGCCGGGACAGCGAGAAAAACACTCGGCAGAAGAAACCATTTGAGGGTGGGAAGCCGATAAGGTGCATTAATTGCCACAAAACTGGGCACATTCCCGCGGCATGTCAAAAACCAAAAGTGGTCTTAGCCTACGCGAACTAGTGCGAGGAGAATGATGAGCTCCTAGTCCTGGGTCCGTATCTTTTCGACATGACAGTGAACTATGCCGCGTGTAACGCGACAGTGGGGCTACTATTTACCTAGTACATCCGCCGTACGTTACCGAAACCAATTACAACGGGAAGTCTAGTGGATCAAGTCGGTGCTAGGAGCGAGGAGCGTGTGTCTCCCCGTGCCCAATGTTCTTATTTCTCGACCACTCAGAGAGGTGCGTACAGAGCCGGCTGTTTCGGACAAACTGCCACCACAGTACCCCTACCTATTATCGAGCCGGACGGACAGGGTTCTGAAAGAACAAGGGAAGAGCCTCAGGGAGGCACTCGTTCAAGCGCTCACGAGGGCTAAGGCTAGCGAGATTTCCACGCGGCTTAGTTATGGCGAGGCTAGCCCAGGGGATACAAAAGATCCGCTGGCGGGGGTCTCTAAGCAAACCAGTTCCGGAGAGGCAAAGAAAGACCGGGGGAGTGAGGAAAACCTCGGGGTCGAAAAAGAAACTCGCCAGGAGCAGTGAAGAAAGATGGACGAGTCGATATTTTCCCCGACGTCCGAAAACTTTGAGAAGCTCATGTCGGTAACGAAGAATGTACTTATTAAGGAGAAAAGGCCTGACCCTAGTCTAGATAAGATTTGGGAAATCTGCAAAGAAAGCGTTGTCAGGATAAATGTTACATTTCCTGTCCGAGATGGTACCGACACTACCGAGATCGGTCGGGTCGAACGTTCGATCAGCTTGTAGGTCCGGAGAGATATCGAGCGGATGTGTTGCTCCTGCTTCATGGGGCGGAATGGTCCGGTCACTTGAGCAACAAAGATATGAACGAGCGACTGCTCGCTCACTGAATTCTACTAGCCGGGATGCTTCGGAGATGCGGAGTCTCAGGTGCGAGCATGCGATGTTTGTCAGAGGGTGGGAAAACCCAATGAAAATGGCAAAGTACCCCTGCGACTTGTACCCATAATCTCGGAACCATTCAGGTCGGTGGTCGTCGATGTGGTGAGTTTTCTTCCGGTTACTAATGCTGGGTACCACTATGCTCTAACTGTCATGTGCGCGGCCACCAAGTTTCCGGAGGCTGTCCCAATGAAGGAACAGACTAAAGGGGATTTGGTGAACGCAATTTTGTTGATTTTCGCCAGGGTAGGTTTCCCCCAAGAGTCACTCAAAAGCTGTCAGATACCAACTATGCGATCGAGACAAGAGGCGGAAGAAAGACAGTACGAAACTACGACTGCAACCTGATGGAGCGTTACGTAAACGAAACGAAAGTGATGAACTTAACCTTAAACGCACCAGGGGAACTTCAGACCAATATTCTGTTACTGTGGGAGTCTAGAGCGCCGCTTGGAGTAGATGAAGTCATGGCCCAGGCGGTTCGCTCGGAGAATCTTCTTGTTTCAGAGCTGACTGATTTGAGAGCTCCTCCGCAGAAGTACGAGACCTTTTTCTCAGTGTCACCCGGACGAACCTCCCGTGCGACGCTTGATATTGAGCTCGCAAGTCGCAACCAACGTCGCGGTACGACCCCTTCCCTATCGCATGTGACCCAGGCAACAGGCTATTTAAAAGACGTTATTGAGCCCATGCTGCACTCAAGAGTAATCATTCCCAGTTAAAGTGAACGTTCTTTCCCCATTCTACGTTCCCCGGATTATAGTGGCTCGCTTGTAGTGCAGTGCGATGCGAATAATCACGGCTTGGGGGTGATTTCGTGTCAGCAGGATGATCAGGGAGAGGAGCACCCCGTGCTATACGCAAGCAGAACGCTCAGCATCCGAGAGGAGGCTTATAGTGCGCCGTAAAAGAAATGCGCCTGCCTACTTGAGGCAAAACGAGGGCTCTCCTGCTACCTCTACACTGCTCCGTTCGTTTTCGTCAATGACCACTGCCCCTTGACGCGCCTCTGTCATGGAGCGGGATGGCCCGGTCACTTGGGCACCGAAGAGAAGAAAGAGCGACTCCTCACTGAATTCTGCTGGCCGGGATACTTTCGAGAGGCGGAGTCTCAGGTGCGAGCTTGCGACGTTAGGTAAGCAAACCCCCCCAACAAAAATGAAAAAAACACTCAAATGGTCGCCGAAGGATGCCCGACTTCTGCGGTGGAGTTCGGCATTGCAACCATAATCTTAACGGTGAAGTAGAAGATCGGAGCGGTCAACTTTAACGTAGATCGACCTAGCAGGTCGTTTTAAGATTTATTTTACTGGATGTTGCTTTAAACGTTGAGCCAAAATTGAAGAATTTAATTATTTTTTCTTTTGCCTTTTATACCTTTTACCACATTTAAGGACATATAAGCGTGCGCGGACGTAGACATCACACTGGTAAACACCTTTGCTCAATTCAGACTTTCCCACTAAGCAATTCTGCTTTCTCAGATGTTTCTTCATGTCAGAGGCCATGCGGCGACAGTCATCATCAAGCGTGAAATGAGCCAGCTTATATGACAACAGCGAATTAAAGCAAAAACAAACAAACAAAAAAACAAAAAAACAAAAATTATAAAAAAAAGTTTAATTTTGTTTTTTGCGTTACCACATTCCCGCATCTGCTTCCGCCCGTCCAGAGAAATATAGTAAAGGCGAAAGCGTGTGGAAGTTGGTTCGCCTATAGCTACTTTTCATAATGTCAACAACGTTCTTAGGTCCATGCACTATGCATTGCTCGTGTTTCGCGTCACGCGCAGTAAACTATATGCAGGCCTCGTTTGCGGCTGACACACGCTATCGAAGTTGCTTTTCTCTTGGCAGACGTTGGCAAATGAGTTCGCTTCAGCCGTCTGCTATTCTCGCGCATTCGCTGTCGGAAGTGTATGTGGCGCTCAAGAAACGAGCACAGGAGCAAAGAAAGTTGAAGAGGCGCGCACTGCAATGCCAGCACTCGGGGATATTGCGGGCACGTCTGAGGAGGCGTTCTTCGTCGCCTCGGCCGGGAAACGAAACGGAAGCGGAAATGAAAACGACCTTCCTGTGAATACGACCGAGTCTGGAGTAGAGCGAAGTCGACTGGGGCTAAAGAGGAAGAAAGAAAAGAAGCGAGGGCTCTTGTGATTGGTCCAAGCTCTCGAAAAATTGGAATGCTCGGTTTATCTTGATCCTTCTGATACGGTCTGTGTATACAAAATATGTTTCCGTGGCATTCTTAAAAACTTGCAGTGGGCACTGAAGTTTTTTTGTTTTTTTTTAGTATGCACGGTATATGCAGAATTTTTTTTAATATGCAGAAAAAAGCATAGACGAACTTCCAAGGGGAGTGCGTTACTTCCGGTCGGCAATTTGCTTCTGCTTGTTCTTGAGGCCCTGCAGTGTATGGGGCGTACTTCAAAAGTCTCCCGCCGGGGACCAACTGCGGTACATCCAGAAATCAACGTATATTGGACTGACACGCCTTCCTGATCGCTCGAATGCTAAGAATGATCACTTGTCTGTCAAAGCAATGACAAATCTGCCGGATGTTTCGTGGGGGCAACTTCACGATATTTATCCGAGCAGCCTGGTCCATATGCCTGAGAGCGACGTAAAACCTATGTCCTTAAACGCGGTCAAATACTTCGTGAATGGCAAGGCATCGGCGATGGACACCCATTTCCCACAGGTTGCCAAAGGTATGTGACGAGCTTCCCGCAGGGGACACCGAACCGTGTCTTGGTTCTAGCAGACGATCTTCCGAAAAATGTTATTAAACGTTTCCTTGAACTCAACCAAAAACAAATTGCTGATGCTCTTGCTCGTTTACTGCGGTATTCAAGATTTCTTTCCCAGAGCTCCAGGTCACCTTGCATTTCTACGTGGCGCAATGGCACGGTTGGCACCTATCGCAGTACCAAGGTGGCTCGTCGAGGCGCCGCGTCCCCGCGTTTCTCACGTTGCGCCATCTGTCAGCAGTACATTAAAGTACTGCCGACAGAACCGGTAGCACAGAAGCACCTAAGGTACCTTCGAAACAACATGCTGGGAAAAAGTGCTATCCCTGAAGCCTGGAAACAAGCCAGAATAAAACTAATCTAGAAAGGAAAATATAAAGACAAGAAATCCTTAGACTCATACTGGCCGATAACAATACTAGGTAATGTATACAAACTGTCTGCATCAATTCTGCAAGACAATCTACAGAGACTCTGTGAGAAAGCCCATCCTTTCAGCGAGGCACAGAATGGATTCCGTAGGAACCGGCGGGGCAGCGACAACTTATTCACTGTCACACAACTAATAGAGCTAAAAAACCTAGATAGGTCACCACTCTATCTGGCCTACCTTGACTTGGAAAAGGCCTATGATGCAGTGCTTTACGAGAAGCTGTGCACGAAGTTAGAAGCGATGGCACTGCGATGTTCAGACAATATCGCTCTTCAGAAACATATACGCCGGATGCAACACCAGATACAGTTTGGGAGAACATTTATCAGGGTAGGTGAACATGATTGTGGGTCTGCGCCAAGGCTGCCTTCTCTCTCCAAGCCTGTTCGACATCTACATCAACTATCTCATTCTGGAGCTGCAAGCCAAAGGGCAGGGTGTTTCTTTCACAACCATTACCAGCAGTAATGACATGGAAGCAACTTATATTCCAGTTCTGGCCTTTGCTGATGACATACTCCTGTTATCAGAGAGTGAAACTCACCTTCAAGACATGCTCGATATCTGCACTCGAATCGGGAATGAAAAGAGATTCAAATTCAGTAAGGAAAAGTCAAAATGGATGGGCTTTAATGTTCACAAGCATAACCACACGTTTAGAGTACAGGAGGTGGAAGTAGAACATACCAAGGAGTACAGGTATCTGGGAGTGACTATCCAAGAAGGCCCGCAATACTTAGAACAACACGAGAGGAACACACTAAAAACCTCCAACATCCGAAAAGGTCATCTGTGGGACATGGCAAAGTATTCCTATAACCCATACACCCTTGCGAGTTCACTTTGGAAGAGTGTCGCAGTACCGGCAGGCACCTACGGTAACGACGCAGTGGTCTTCCAGCAGACCACCCTGAAGAGACTGGATCGCCATCAAGTGGAAGTCGGGAGGTGAGCACTGGGCGGAAACGGGGCAACTGCAAACCTGGCCGTCAAGGGAGAGATGGCCTGGTCGACATTCAAACAACGGGATGCAAGGGCCAAGCTTGGATACCTCAAGCGCCTGATCCACATGCCAGATTAAGCGAAAGCCGAAAGAACATTACACTACGTTATATACCACAGCAGTAGGACGAACTGGTCAAACACCATCGCCAGGCTCGACTCTGTGTACAGCAAAGGGACAAAACGACATGAGGCCACATCGGAGAAAGGATGGTTCAAAGCTGTGACAGAGGAGGTGAACGCGCTGGAACATGAAACCTGGAGACAGGCGGTGATGAAAAAGCAGAGCCTTCAGAGCATCTACGCGCATCACAAGTCAGAACCCTCTCCCTGCACACACTACCGAGGGGACCATGAAAGCGCCCTACTGTTTCAGGCACGGGTAGGAGCGCTGATGGCAAACTGCCGACGTGCCCAACTCTCGGAGACAACGACACGGCCTGCCCTCTGTGCGGGCTGTCAAGCGAGGACGTACCCTATGTGCTGCTGTGGTGCCCTGCCCTAGACCACTGTCGACCGCCCTGGGCGACCAGCGAAGAGAGGATTCCCGAAATGCTGGGATTCGGTGAAGGGGCCCACGGTACACTTGCAACCAAGCGCATTCTCGTTGAGTGTGAGAGACTCCGCGCGATCGCCAATCAGTGAAAGTGTCCCAAAAGTGGGAAAAGCTAGAGCAAAACAAAAAACTAAAACTTTTACATGTGTCGGCAATCTGAACTTTTGCAGACCTTCCTGTCTCAAAAGGGGTTACGTACCGCCAACTAACTTACTAACTAACTAACTAAGTAGGCGAGCACCGTATGCTAACGTACCTTCTAGAAACTAAAGCCGGAGCGCCTGCTCCATGACGTCATCATAGCTAGGCCAGAACTCGAAAAAGCGACAGTCGGCCGGGCGCCGCACTCTTAGAAAAAATCGTCTATATATTGGTCCATAAAAAAGGAACGATCTATTCACATATGTTCGTTTAGAAAGGGAGAAACTTTCGACCTTGAAAGAAGGGGGCAAAGTTGCTCCATCGTCTGCATCTCATAATGGCGGCCCTGAATCGACCAAATCGAGCTTAATAAAGCTTAACGAGCTCGCTACGTCCATTGTCAGTCTTTACACAGAACGTTGCCGCGATTCAACCGAGAATAGTTGGCATAGTTTTAGGACAGGCAAATACCTCGGGCTACTGGCGGCCCTCACAATGCCTGCAAGCAGCTGCCGCGAGAGAAGCAGTCAGCTGCTTCGAACCCACCTGAGCAAGCCACATGCTTTCGGGACGAGTGGAGCAGCAAATATAACATAGCACAAGCTTTTTACGAACTGTATTTATTGCCGAAGCCAGCTTCCCGCGAAAGTGAGGGAACTTGCGTTTCGAAGACAGTTACTCAATCCTCTCGCTGTCAACACTGCAATGTTAAACAGATACAACCAAAACCCGGTCGCTTCGCGCACTTCACGTCTTACCTTTACCACGCCCATAGGTCATATATCCCTCATCAGCACCGCACGTCGACGGAGGAGTAGTAAACCATTCGCGAAATCAAAAACCGCTCTCAAAATAGCTGATTCAAAGCAAACTACTTGCTTCATTGCACGGTAACCAGAAGGTATCGCGAAACGTGACAGAAGGTCAAATAGCTCACTACCAGAGGGTAGGCGCAAGCAGAATAGTGGCAAGTAGCTAGGCAGGTGGCGCTAGGTTCGGGGCCGCCAAAACGACGATGCAGACGAGGGAGCAACTTTGCTGCCCTTCTTTCAGTAAAGCATTTGACAGGGTTCCCCATGAAAAATTAATCTAACACTGGGTTCGTTCATACTTATTGACTCGCAAACAGTTCCTCGAGGTGGGCGGTTGTTCAGAGACGTTGAATGCCACATCAGGAGTGTCACAAGGAAGCGTCTTGGGGCAGCTACTATTTTTAATTCATATTAATGATACTGTTGATGCTGTGGATCCGTCTGTGACTATAAGGTTATTTGCGGACGATTCTGTGTTATTTAAAAGTGTAACTTCATCATCTGATCAATGCTTGCTCAGCTCAAGTCTAGGTGCTCTACAGGACTGGTGCGACCTGTGGAATGTGAAATTAAATTTGATAAAAACAGTTCTTCCATGAGCTTACAAACAAAAGGATCCCGCTAGTGCTTTTCTATTAATGACTTTGTCATTTCTGAAGTTAATCAAACAAATACCTTGGTGTTACGATAAATAGAACCTTGAGTTGGTTCTACCATGTGAATAACGTTTCCTCGGCAACCTTGCGAAAGCTCGGTCGTGTACGGCATAAACTTGGGACCCCTCCCCGCCAAACGTTAAATTGTTAGCCTACACTTCCCTCATTCGACCTAAGCTCGAATTCTGTTTCGTAGTCTTGGGTTCATTTCCATAAAAACATTCCGACATTCTAGAAAAAGTTCAAAGGCGCGCGGTTCGTTTCATTTATGGTAAATTCAAACGCACAGATTCCCCATCGATGCTACTGAAGACAAATAAAATATCTACCCTCCGGCTTCCGCGTAAAATTGCCCGTTTAAATGTCCTTCATCAGCTTGTCAATTCTAAGCTTTCTCTTAATCCTTCTTTCTACGTTTGTCAGCTTTCAACCAGATCGACAAGACACAACAACCGCTACTACGCCACAACACCTTCTTTCGCGCGTACTACTATATTTAAGTTTTCATACTTTTCAAGGATATTAACCGATTGGAATTCATTGTCCCTGGAGCTGCATTCTTCCACCGATTTTGTATCAACATTAGAATCGTTCCTGTCCTGAGTGAGCCTCGCAGCTTTGTAGCTTGAGTGTAGCCGTCTAATAACTTCCATATTATTCGAAAAAAAAAGAAACAGGTTATTGTTATTACTATGTGAATGGAATCTCAAATAGTATGTCTTCATTTATCTATATTTTGTATGTGTGTGTTTCTATGCAGTAGTTTTCTTTATTGTTTCCTTTTTTGTGTTTAATTATTTTTTGTGTAGCGTGATTTATTCCTCCGCCCACCCTGGTTTGACCTTGAGGGCCGTTGGATATATTCAAATAAAATAAGAAAATAAAAATTCATAGACCCCAAAATAATCTTGTTTGCTTTTCGTATTCATTTGCCTCGAGCATCTTTATCATACACACATGTCACACTCAGGACTGCATAAGCTGACCAGGTCATGCAGATCAAGATCCTGCAGTGAACATACAGTCATCAACATCAATGCACACTCTCCCGATCACTAACTCCATGCTAAACGCTTCCGCCTTGTCGTTTCGAAGGTATAGATTTTTTCGGTGATTCCCGGCAAATTGTAAATGTTCCTCGTTGAATTCTTCCTAGCAATGTCATTCTTCAGAAGGTATTTGCAACAACCCGATGGATGGATCTCTTACTAAAAAGTAAACGTTCCTGCCGTAATTATTTGAAACAGCTTATAAAATAACCCGCTCAGCTACGGTTACTAGCAGCCTTGTTCAGGCTTCCTTGCAAAGCTGGTAGTAGAATGGTGCGAGCGAAGCGTTTTCCTATCGGGTGTTTGTTTTTGCTTTTGCGCTGTTCACGAGCGGCTGCAATGGTCGTCTTGAATTAACCTCTTTGTAAAGATGGTATTCCCTCAGCTGGAGGCGATGCTTCATCGGGAAGAGAAATCGCTTTTCGACCAACAGAAATGCGGTCAAAGCAGCAATTTGTGGCAGGTGTCGTGTACGGCTTGCTGTACTGTGGCGAGTTAGAAACCAAGCCTCTCGGCCAGAAGTCGATCGACTAAAAACTATCCGGCTATAAAACGAAGCAAATTATCACCATATCGTCTTCTCTTTGATATTTTAATGGTAATGTACCAAGCTATAAGTATCCGCGCTTTCCGTCGTATTTCAAGCCTGTTCAGCCCTTCCCGAGAGCGCGATCGCTCTCAAGGAGGGGACAACAGGACATAGCAGACGACAGTTACATTGGTCCATACGATTAGAGCCAAGGATCAGACCAGCCTTCCAGCATGACAACCCGCAGGTCGATCAATTGCACCGTAATCGGACTAGCGGTCTTCTTATACTATTTAATGTAAAGAAGAATTTCAACCTGCGACGGCATAGCGTCGCCTCATCTTGCAGTTAAACCACTGGTACGGAAAACACATGATGACATTGGCGACGATTCCATCTTTTTTAACAATGCACAACATTGCCATGGCGATGTTGGTGTCACGCGATAATGCAAAATCGCCGCTGATCATTGGTTGGCACTGGGCAACAGGAAACAGGACCGAACTTTGTAGCACTGAAGACACGGAAGCGTACGGCAGAAAACCCGCGGCAGGTTTTTCTGCCGTATGCCTTTGCGTCCTAGACAGGCAGGGTTCCTGACAGTCTGGGACACGTTGCCGCACGCTACTTTTTCGCCCAAATGTAGCACTAGTGGTACGAACTAGATGTGAAAGTTTCAGCACTAGCGGTTACCTTTATTCAACGTTTATGCGTGTTTTTGTGAATTGTTTTTAATGGACAAATGGCAACCGACAGAGCTCTTGAATACACGACAGTCTATGGCGCCAGTTACCGAAAACAGGCAAAAATGAACCACATTTTTTATTGAAATTCAAAACAATCATGACGTATTAACTTATGAATAAGACACCAGTTAGTGATGCAACTTTGGCATATGGTTTAATCCGCCTGCTGTACATTTGGGCGGAAAATAAACGTTCTGCGATGCGTAGTTTATTTTTGCTGCGAAAATAACTTATTATTTTGGGGGACATGCTGTAAAATTTGAAGGAACAAATATTTCGAAAACAAAAATTGAAACAAATTTGTTTAAAGCTTTTGTTATTTGCGTCGTGTTTTAATAGTAACAACGCTGTGATTGTGTTTAAGCAAAAAAATATCAAATATAAAATATAGTATTTTGTTTGTATGACTGCAATGAAACTTAAAACTTATCAGTAGTGCGTTGTGACAGCGTCCTCGTTTATGTGATATTCTGGACAGTATTGTGGCATTAATATGTAAGATTACCTAAGATTAATACTTACCACGTAAGCCTAAAAGTACCTGGAATAATGCGGAATATAAAGTAAAAGTTAGTCTACTCCGCAAGAAAGTCTTCCGACGTACAGTACATTTAACGAGATTCAAGCTTTATTTCCGGTTATGCTCACAAAATGCTACGTATTTTATTTATATTTCATGATAGATGACGATCATACCTTGGTATTGATAAAATATTGAGCAGATCAATTTCACATATTATAACTCGTGCATGTAATATGAGAATTGTATTAAATAAATATTACTACATTTGAGCTTTCTGGTCATATTAGAATCATTCAAATGTCTTAATGTAAGAACTTGTCAAACTTTGCCAAAAATCATCAACAGGAGATTGTCAGGCATTTTGTTCTATTATTTTAAAATATAGGATTTTCGTTTTGTGCCATTTCGCATAATAAAACCTATTTGAAAGTGCGAGAGAAAATGTCTAGTGCAACTGCTTGAGAAGTGACAAATAGTGAGCGGTCAAACTTGCGATACCCGAAAGGTAGGAGAAAGCGTCAGTTCTCTGCATCGGCCGCTTTAATAGTGAACAACTATGAAAAATAAAAAATACGCCAAGCTTGTCGTGTGCGTTCTCTTTCATTTCAAGAATGAATCCCAAAATTGTAGACGGTTGTAAAAATAAAAATATCGTCCTCAAAACCGTGTTTGAATTGGGCTGAAAACACCCCAGATACTTATTACACTTTGATAGCAATATGGTATGCATGCGCAAAAGCACGGCGAAGTAACCAGGACAGTTATTGGAACGATCTACTCAATCTAACTTAATCGTAACGTCAAGAAATACCGTTCTCTGCAGGCACAGCGTTTATCTAGGCACTTTGATTTCACAAATATGCAGCGCCTTCCTGGGAAGCGGTATTTTAAACAAACCCCGAGACTGATAAAGAAATAAGGACGACAGAGCAATATCATTCGCTTTTTTCTCCAGTCTCGAGGTTTTGTATTGAAATATGTTCTACAATTACCATGCTAGTTTCAGCCCTAACTTTTTGTTATTTGAAACCGTATTCTGTAACATCCAGTCGCTTTAAAATTTTTATTGTAGTGATCAGACAAATCAATCACCAAGCGTCGCTGCCTTTCTAGAAGACGTCCTCGTCAACCTGTGTCTTGAAAGGGAGGACCTGCTAAACGTTTATGCCAAAAATTATTTATTTCACACAAAAAAAGTAAAGCCGCAAGATCTTTTTTATTATTTTTTCAATCTGAGATGTCTCGCACAAAAGCATGTAGAAATATATACTGCACCGCGGATAAGAAACCCCTATCAGAAGCAAACCAGCTTGGCATTATCTGACAGATGAGCTGGCTGGGCTAGTGGAGCAAACTGGACAGCCCTGGCACCGCATGACGCGGGCGAGAGCACGCAGTGAACGTCCGACGTGCACAGGGGACGAGCCGGAACATCGGTATCACGAGCCATACAACAGTTTCTCGACCACACGCATCGGTGTCGCCATCTAGGGGTCAAATACAAAGTTTCTTCAAGATGGCCTCCGTGGCGCTGCCAGTGCTGACCTTCTCTTGTCATATCGTTATGCAACGTCATTACAGAAATTCACCCCTTTGAGACAAGGCGACTGTGAGGTGCAAAAAGACAATTACTTGTCCCGTTACCATAGCAATGACGTCAATCGAATGGAATGAACAAAGACATGACGTGAGGGCCGGTTCAGGCAGCGCCTATTCAGAGCTGTCTAAAAGCGCCTATTTCTTGGAACATCTTGTGTGAGTTCCTTTGTCGTGCTTCACGGACCTTCAGCGGGAAAACACCTTCAATATTGACTGGTAAAAATAAATATCAGAAACGCGGAAAGCGGATGAAAGAGATGTCGCCGAGTTAATCGAACGTCTTCTTAGAGCTCAGTTTTGTTGACATCCTCCTCGTCGATGTACGCGGTGGTTCAATAGCTGAGAAGCGCGAAAGACTGCTTTGCTCGAAAACCTTGTCTGCGTACGGACGATGAGCACGTCGTTTCGCTCGCACACGGTCCTTGGGCGCATATTGTCTTTTAGGTAAGCCACTCATTGCGCCTCCTTATCGCGTGAAGTACTCTCCAGATCAGTGATGAGCCCTCTGCGTGTTTTTGTAGAAGGGGGCATCCGCAATGCCCGGAAGTGTCTACTTTCGCGTAAGTTTGTCGGCTAGCCAGGGGTTATGAATTTTCGTGTTGAGGTGGGGTTGTAATTCTAGAGGCTACTGGTCCGAGGTGCTTGTGGCCCGCCTCAATTTGTCACTCTTGGGTGTTGGTAGAGGACCTTACGCACATTTGCGTTTGAGAGCGTCTGAGCGCGTTTGACTGCGTTACGTGGAGAAAAAAAGCGAGTCTTCGGCACATCTGTGCTTTGTATGAATCGTGCAATCCAATTCAAGGAATAGCTTGGCACTCGACATAAGGAGCAGGGATGTCCTAATTTCTCGCAGCCGCAACGCATTTAAACGCACTCAAACGCTCTCAAAGGCAACTGTGAGTAGAAATCTTAAGAGGGCATCGCTGGTCGATTGTGTTAGCACGCCGTAAAGCTGGAGCGAAGGCTCGCTCTGCAGAACTCTCCTGGGTTCAATGCCACCCCTGCCCATTTAAATCTGGATGAGCATCGTACTGGCGTCGTATACTGCGTGATTCGAGGTAAAGACCCCAGGGGCCCTAAACTCGTCGAACACTAAATTGGAGCCGAAAGTTCACGGAGCGCGCCAATTGGACGGCGGCGAAAAACCGCGAAGTCATCGTCATGATGGGCCAATTGGTGCGCTCCGTCAACTTCGCCCCCAACTTTGTGCCTTACGAGTTTAGAGGCCCAGGTGGCAGTGGTACTGCACTGGCTCTCACCAATAGCGGAGACATCAGACGCCTATTGGGGCTAAACTTCGGCCGCCTAACACAACTCGGCGCTAGAGTAAGATATTTTTATTCGTGCATTTCTGTATCCTGCCTGTTTGTGTCTTCAGGAGTCTCTGGCGGCCTGGCGGAGCAGCAGCAGCTTGGCGAGGAGGCCGGTGGCGCGCTGAGCGGCGTGGCCCTTGCCCTGTGTCTGGGCGCGCTCATCGTCGCCACGGCGGTGGGAAACGCGCTCGTCTGCCTGTCGGTGTGCCTGGTGCGTCGCCTGCGGCACCCGTCCAACCACCTGCTCGTGTCTCCTGGCGGCCTCGGACCTGTGCGTGGCCCTGCTGGTCATGCCGCCAGCGCTGCACCTGGAGCTCACGGGACACCGCTGGGATCTCGGGAGGGCCGCCTGTGACGCCTGGGTATCGATGGATGTGGCCTCGTGCACGGCCTCCATCCTCAACCTCTGCATGATCTCCGTGGACCGGTACCTGGCCATCACGAGGCCCCTGACCTACGGCGTCCGCCGCACCGCAAGGCGGGCCTGGGCCTGCATCGGCGCCGTCTGGCTCCTGGCGGCGCTGATCAGCGTGCCTCCGCTCCTGGTGCTGGGCAACGAGCACGGCTCTGCGGAGAGGCCCACCTGTCTCGTGTGCCAGCACCTGGCCTACCAGCTGTACGCCACGCTGGGGGCCTTCTACATTCCGCTGCTTGTCATGCTCGTCATGTACTGGCAGATCCACCGGGCCGCCAAGCGAGTCGTCGAGGCCGAGCATCGTGCGCGCCCTGGTCCACGCACCAGGAGCCTGCGACTGGCACTGCGCGAGCGCAAGGCCTCCATCACGCTCGGCATCATCCTCACCGCCTTCACGGCCTGTTGGCTGCCCTTCTTTGCGCTGGCGCTCATCACTCCTTCAGGTGGAAATCCGTTGCCAGAAACTGTGCACAGCTTCGCACTCTGGTTAGGCTACGCAAATTCGGCACTCAATCCGATTATCTACGTTACTTTCCATCACTGATTTTCGCAAGGCCTTCCGGGACCTTCTTTGCCTGCGATGCTCCAGAGGAGGTGGTGGAATGTCTGCGCTGCTCGAACGACGGACTCAGCCGTACCCCTGACGGCGGTGTTCACGGTGCCAGATGACGTCGGCCCGTGATGGCGTCGTTGTGACGCGAAACGGGCCACCACCGGCATCGTCTTCGCTGTGGTCTTTCGCGGCAGCTGCCCCTCTCCCAGCTGATGTCAAAGACGAAAATGAGGAGTCCGTTGCAAGAACAGTCACGGAGTCTACATAGTGCAAAAGACTCATCCCTAAGTAGATTAAACAGTTGTGGCTACCCGCTTGCCCATCAAGGCCACAATCCTATGACCACAGTCTCAGCTTGTAGACATTTGTGACTTATAATGCAACATCAAAATCATTTGTATTCATCCCGAAGTGCTGGACCTCAACAACCACACAATCATATTGCAATGTCTTACGTGCTGCAGAGCGCGTACCTTGCCGACGCTTGTTGCAGAACTTGGAGAGTAACCTCCTGGAAGCCTTATAATGGCAGTCGAAGTTTCAATTACAGGTCTTGATTTTTAAGCATTGAATAAGGTAAGTCTCTCAGCTGTGCGTTGTCTAGCATTCTGAGGCTTCCAGAAAATACTTTTTCAGGCTAGTCACTGTTCTGTATTGCGACAAAGCCCGGATACCGAAGCAGTGTTAAAGAAGCGGTGTGCTGTCGTGGTGATGTTAATGGCCGCCGGATTTGTCCCAGAAAATACAGACTATTTTTCAGGTGACGAAGTCGAGATCAGTGCTACGCACGTGTGGAGAGCATACTCAAACTTTGCAATGTTCCGTCAGCCCGCCTGGTCCAGAAAGCTCCAACGGGTATGTTTTGGAAACAATGTGCTTGATTCGGAAACCGGCAGCTAACATAAATATTTGAGCGTACACGAAATGGAGATGCGCTTGAAACACCAATCATTTATCGATTTAGTCAATGCAGTAAAAAGATTGGCGATAGGGATCATGCTCCAATGCCGCTGGAGCTTCAGCAACAACAAGGCGTCCACCCGTTTTGCCACTAAGACCACGTGGCCAATGGAGCAGGATGCATAATTCTGTTCTTCGTTAAAACGATCACAAGATGTCTGAAATTGGTATTCCGAATGCTTTCACATTTAAAATAGACTAATTTTATTCTGAAAGAGCATGCTCTTCAAACATATGCGAGAGGTTTCAGCAAGTTGTAAAGACTTCTTCTTTTCCGATTCCCTTTATAAAATTACAGGTGTGCAAGAAAGTTCGCTAGCTCAGCTGCAGCCCACGCCCTTGACTTTGGTGTCCTTTTTGTTACCTGTGCACTTCGTGTTTCATTGATACTGGCGTCTCTTATTTGACCATTCACTGGTAATTCATTGTACAAAAACTCAATATGACATCGGGAATATGTACTAACCAGTAAAGGAGACAATATGAAAAACGGATATAGGGTTTAGGCTCTTGTATTCATGTTTGTTTCGTAGTTCTCAGTTTTTTTCAGTACTCCTGGAATGCGTGCTTAGATACTGTTAGCCCGATTTGCGATTGAAATATTTATAAGTGGCATGTATGATGCAAGCATGCTCAAGTGCTTGTTTCTGGGTTATCAACGGGCATATATGTTTCTGGTTTGTGTTTTTAGGAAAAATACTGTCACGATAATATTCGACCCACATACAAATCACCAGAAATTGATTCTGTATCTCATAAAAAGAATATATTTTAGTTTTCTTCGGCATCTTACATTCGAAATATAAACATTACGCATCAGGGAAACAGGGTACAGGTCCAATGCTCGATCATCACACTGTTATCACTTCAGCGGAAGCAAGCTTGTCAGTTTACTACATTTGAATTCATCTGAACTCCTTTTAATGTGGCCAATTTTAATGTAACAGTAAACAAACAATTAATGCAACTTTTTGGCTTTGTACAAGTAACTTCTATGTAAATTGATGATCTCAGGTTTCACGAGGTTCTAAAGAGGCGACCAGAAGAAGCTTCAGATATAAAAATGAACGAGATTACTGAATAAGAGGAATGTGAGTTTGTATACAACCTGTTCAGCTTTATAAAAATAAAAAATTAACATGCCCCAACTCTAACCGATGCGAAAGGGCAATGAGTGCTGGCCTTTTCTGCTTGTGGGTTTAATTCATTAAAACTTTTGGTTTGGGCTTGTTGGTCCATGGTAGGTATAAGGTTTAAAAGCGCAAACAAACAGGGACAATAGAAAATAACACAAACGACAAGGACGAGGCGCTGCTCTCAACTGATTTATTGCAAGATCGGTGAACGCTTATATAGACAACTCATCTACCATTCACATTTCGAAGAAGAGCCTAGTGTCGTTTGACAGTGCTCAGTCTAAGCTCATTAAGCGGGGAATCGCTGTAACCTGCCTCCAGGCAGCATTCGCAAAAAGTTGCAATCACCAAATGTCGACTAGCTTTGATATGCAGATAGAAAGGCTACGGAATGCAGGGTTCCCTTCATGGCTGATTTCTAGCGTCTGTAGAAAGCCTGCTTCAAAAAATCAAACAAAAGAATCAGGTAGTATCACAAAAAAAAAGATAAAAAAAGAGTGCATGTCATTCCGTACATGCACAAAGTTTCACACAACATAAAAAAGATTGCCGGCAGATACAATGTTAACATTGTTTTTTCTGCGCCCTGCAAACTGGCAAAGATTTGTCCGATAATGACTAGAAAAAAGAAAGTTCTGTGCTCCAAGAAGCATGTAAGCCAATATACTGACTGTGTCACTAACGTCATCTACGAAATACCGCTTAGTTGCGGAAAGTTTATATAGGACAAACAGGACGCTGTTTCAATGAGAGGGCCAGAGAACACAAACTAGCTGTACGCAACAATTCGGGGGTCACCTGTCTGAGCATTGTAAGCGTTGTGGCTGTCAACCACTTTTAGAGTCAACGACGTTCTTGAAAAAAGCGAAAGAAAAAACAGAGCGCGAGATTATAGAAGCCTACTTCATTAAAAAGAATGACATGTGCATCAGCGCGCCATCTGTTAGCCTACTAGATAAAGAAGTGACGTATCTAGATGGGTGCCTGTAAAGTGTTTTATTGGCTGTTGGCGTTGTTCGAAATGTGAATGGTAGATGAGTTGTCTATATAAGCGTTCACCGATCTTGCAATAAATCAGTTGAGAGTAGCGCCTTGTCCCTGTCGTTTGTGTTATTTTCTATTGTCCCTGTCTGTTTGCGCTTTTAAACCTTATACCTACTGTGGGTTTAAGTTTTGTTTTAACCAGTTTGAACGCCTTGACGAATACGATCGCTTTCTGATGCTCTCCTCAAAACTCTAACCTTTCAGCATAGAAAAATGCACCTGCCGATGGTAATATATTGCTAGAATTACGAAAGTATATCTTACAATTCCTTAGGTGCTGACAACCTGTTTTTTTTAGTAGTGTCGTTATTCTAGGACGCCTACCGCGATCACGCTTTATACCCCAGTCGGTTTCCAATGCACTTAGAAAGTCATAATTGTTCGTCGTTATAACCTTGCTAACAAAGAACTGAACGTGTTTTTCAAAGAGAAGACTTATTATATGAGACAGAGACGAATAGAGATATCAATACGTTAAAGGTTATGATTATGAAAAAAAAATCTCAGCTAGAAGATGACTAGCTACCCTCGTCTGAATGTTTTCCGAAGGGTGTCGGGGAAATGTTCAATCTCGTAAGCGCGTTGCTGTTCAATGAAGATTCGGCTATGTTTGTCAAAGGCAGAGACTCGTTCGTGCGCCTTTTTTTAGCTCAATTCTCCAAGGCCTCGGACGTCGTGTAAGACGGCTGTAGCTACCACACAACTTGTTTTTACTACCTTCGTCCTAAGCTATGGAGCCTATGCCGTTCTCATCACGATGCTGTAGATCAGGGCTCTACAATCACATACGGCCCGAGGGTCACATACAGACTGTAACCGGATTTTCCGAGACCCGCGGAGCAAGTGAAACTTTTGATCCCTTGGTCAGAATATTTTTTGATCTAATTTTGTTACAAAACTGAAACTTTACTGGTGCTGGGAGAGATGCACTCGCTTCATCTCCCATCATAAAATTGTTCACGCACATGTACTGTTAACGAAAAAGGAATACCTTCAATAGGCTTCCCTCACACAAATAAACCTATGGTTCTGTTGTAGCCAAAGAGGATCAAAGCGTTTTATTCGACTAAAGAAAATAGTTTGAACTTGCGCCGCTCCCACCTTCAGGTATCCGTAGAGCTTTAGCTTTAAAACTGACGCATTTTAGGACTTGAATGGTTGTTTCAAAACGCAAATATTCATAACTTGCAGAAGTATGGGCTAACTTTAGCGGGCGCAAACACCATGCGCCGTACCCATAGTATGAAAATGCTTTTGCACCGAGTGATTGGCCTAGCTTTATATGGCAAGTAAAAGATCAAAGCGTAAAAAAAAAGTCAGCAATGTTTTGTTTCGGACGGGCAATATTCTATTTACCTAAGCATTGCAGGCAATTAATCTCCAAATTAGAAAGATTCTCGTATATGACCCGATCGTAAAACACTTTCCGCTCGACTGTTTTTTACCCTGTCTGATTTGTCTGAAAATACAAAACTTTGTTTATAAAGTATTCATCGGCAGCTCTGACATTCAGCAATACGGGAAGAAAAGGGAGGCAAACCCTGTTGGTACTATGCCCCATCGGTTTGTCACGCACAGAAAGTACATCCTCTCTCGTTGAGATTGCATACACATTTGTTGAATCACTGAGCTTTGCACACCTGGTTGGAGAATCAACAACACAACATTTATTTTTTTGTTTTTCGTTTTCACAATTCTTCCTGCGTGGACGGAGGCAGTTCTTTTTCCGTCTTTTCTCTTTTTTTTTCTTGATTTTTTGGTCAAGGAGTTTGGCCCTTTGTGTATTAGCACGGTCGCGCTTCTGACACGCCTCGAGTTTTGGTTGCCGGGAGTTCGATGGTGAAATACTTGTACCAGTATTTCCCATCGAATAACCGTGTGGCTGTCGAAGTGCGGGCGTTTAGTGGCATTAGGATCGAGCCTTCCTGCTCGATTTTGATGCTGTCATTTTGCACGTAGGCACAAACAACACCAGCGTTTGTGCCTGCGCGTATATTGACAAGTACAGTCGCCCATTCCGACGATGCAGATCGCCTTTTCTTCCGTCCTTCCGAGGCGGGAGAACATGCAGGTTCTCTTCATTTAAAGTGTCCGAGTAGTCAGAGTGCCGAGATCCAGGCGGTGAATGATCGGCACAGAGACGTGAAGGGCTTCGTGTTCATCGGTGATCTCGTGGACGAGTAGCATCTGTGCATCGGCTACTGTTTTATTTGTCATGGAACAAACTGTTACTGGAATCTTTTACCCAGTTTTCTCGATTGAATGCTCTCAGTATATTTGTTCTTACTGGGCCTAATGCATGTTTTCCCTTCTCTCACAATCTTTGTGAGATTGCGAGCGTGCGCGCAAGTCAAGACCGTATGGAGCGGGGGCTCGCACTTGTCCCCTTTGATGCACATAAGGTCGCACTGAAACGCCTCGAACCAAGCCAACCACTGTGCAACCACACATACAACGAAGCCTCACTGCCTCGCCTCGGCAGCGATGCACACATCGGTGAAGGCCCCGGAGGCCGCACCCCACCACATTGCTGCACGCCCACACGCACGGCAGAGACGCACGGATGGCACGCACGCCGCCCACACGTGTATGTGACTCCTGGACAACATAACTATAAGGATATTTATTGATACTATTATTTTTATGACGCACGATATTTGCTATTAGTCTTAGAAATCAGTAAAAAAAGATACATTGTCTAAAAATTTGTAAGGTCACGTGACATATTAACTTTATTACATCAATAAAATCTAACCTCTTTATTTTTATATCCTATATTTACTCATGAGAAAGCATAATATGTACATAAAAACAAATTCTGTCGTTATATTATAAGTCACGTGATATAAATTGACAAGTTACCAATAAATACGCCTGAGTTTTCATACCATGCGTGATTGTTGTCTCACAAAGTGAGTTGCCTTTCGTGGATAATATTTTGTTTTTGCCTTAAACGACCGTCCAGAATCTGGAATTAGACGATGACTCAACTTCCTCCCCACGAGTAGCGCATAAGTTGTTATAATTGTGATTCTCGCGTTTGTAAGACGGGTCCTTCTCTGGCTTAGGCTGTACTAAGCCCTACCCATGGGGCCGCGCTACAAACTCGGGCCCAGATAGATTCTAACGAAACGAGACTAATTAAACACATTAAGCTAATTAAACATTTGCTTGACGGCAGGGTTGCCTCTTCCTGAAAAGCTGTAGCCACTCTATCATTCTGTTGGAGGGAATGGAGTATAGTGTAAGTGGAGACTGAAGTTCATGGCTTCCGCGCCGTCCAAAGCAGAAACCAGCAATATCAAAATTGAATGTCAGCTTGCGTGTGCCTCTTCGCCCTGGCTTATTTCTCAACTCACTGTCCAATGTTGTACGGAACTTCTAGCTTTTGCTGCTTCCAAATAAACTTTTTTATACCATCGGATGTTAAAGGCGTTTCGATCCTGGAGTGAGTGGGTAGAGAGGACCGATAGATGAACCAACTGCATTGAACGCGCGAACTATAACGATATCTGGCTCTCACACAGCGAGCAGTTTTTAGTGACTACTGCGATCGATAAATATATAGGAGCAACTCGACACCTACTAACGCCAAATATTGCCGACTAGACGTCGGAATTTGCTGTCCCATTTGAGCTAACACAAATGCAGACGGACCTTTCTTACGGAGGGGTCCATCGACAAAACGGGCCTCTGAGCTCTCGTGCCTCCAGCGATGAGCCAGACGCACGTCGGTAAATATTACGGGGCGTTTTTGATCGGGCTTTCAGACCAACCGCTGAAAGGCTTTTGTGCCCCCATTAGAAACACGCAGTAATGCGAAGCAAACGCGCGATTCAGACACTCGTCCACTTGGCGCGAAACTTTTAAACGTCTGCAAAGCATAAAATTTGAATACACTCGAAGATATATTTCAATTATTCTAAAATTGGGCTGCGTAAATTGGGAATCTATATCAGTTATCTATAAGTCTCTGGAAACTGCTAGATTTCGCGGTGTCTCATTAGATCAGCTTGTTTTGGCAGACCTAATCCAACAACAATCATAATATTCTTAAAACTCCGAGACGGCGTGGACATGACAGGTTCAAGACAAATACAAAGATACAAGTCTTGTGCAGCACACTACAAACCATGAACACGCCACTGGACATTGCGAGAACCTGTTTCTGTCTCGCCCTCAGTTTTTTAAGTGTCTTTCCAAACCATCTCACTTTTCGCGGCTTGCAATTAAAATAATGCTTTACACAAACTGGTTTCAGGTTCGAAATAATCCACATATAAGCTAATAAAAAGTTGCGCACTTTTTTTTTCGCGATACGTGAACTCACTAGGGCAGAGAAAACTCGGTGACTGGTATCTATAGTGACCCTCGAAACATTCATTGGACACGACTCCCGGCCGAGCGAAGCACGACTGTCCAATCCGCGCCCCCGCTCGGTGTTATGGTGTCAGAATCCGTAGGACGGTCTCGGTGCACTTGTATGTCGACGCCCAGAGTATATCATCTTATACTCGAGTTCCCTTTAAATAGGCTTTAAGTAAAATTTTTCAAGTAATACCGGGTAATAGGAAAAAATATTCCGTAGTGCTGTTCACATACGTCGGTATACCGACAACATTCGAGACAAACGCGCAGCAAGAAAATCAGTTGAGACGAGCGGTGGTACGCGGACAGATCGAATAGAGTTAGGTGTCCACTAACTTGATTACGTTACCTTTTCAAGTAATGTTTCCTCGAAAAATGTAGAGAAAACAACAAGGTCATGCAAGGCGAAGAACCAACCACCTACGCTTACAAACATGCAAAATCCTCACGTTCAGATTTTCCCGACAATATGCGCATGCACTTGTGGGGAACACCCGTGTTAAAATGAAAGCTGCCAACAAGACGACCTTTATTGAAAAGACTTTGTGCGCAGGCGAGCTGGTGGAAGCTAATCATGTCGTCTAATACCTGAGACTGCGCTACAGAAAAGGAGACGTTTCTTTTTGTGTCTGTTCCTTCGACAAAAAGTTTTTTTTTCTTTTCTACACCACAATCTAAAGCGTTAAACGACATGATAAGACTATCTTATTGTCTTCGATTGCAGGCGGTTGTTTGTCAAGCGTGCGAGAAGCAACTCAGCCAGACAGCTTGAGGTGTGCTCGTGATGCTAAGTTTCACCGCTAGGCAGAATTCACTCATTCTCGAACGCCGCCTTCCGAAGTTTCCTTTCAACTTCCCATGTGCAAAACCATAAAAAGAAATGTCACAAAATTGAAACAGAATGAAAGCAGACAAGAACCCAGGCAGCACACCAATGTCGGACCTACATTGGGACAACGACGGCAAACACTGGCTTCCAAGGTTGGTCCAACATTGGCATTCTGACCAAAGTGCAACTTCCTCCAATATTGGCCCAGTCATTGGCACCAACGTTGGGCCATCAATTCAACCAACCTTGCAGCCATCATTGGCACCAATGTGGCGCCATCGTTTAACCACCTTTCCAGCCATCATTGGCACCATTTGGCCAGCCTGAGCCAATCGATTACCAACGTTGGTAAGACATTGGGTAAGGAAGGCAAATGTTGGCCAGCCTCAGCCAATCAGTTACCCATGCTGGTAAGACATTGGCTAAGACATGACAATGTTGGCCAGTGTATGCCTATGTACCCCCAATTGTATTACAGCGCCTACATTGGCCCAACATTGGTCCATTGTTTATCAATTATATACCAATATTGGCCCAACGTGATGTTCTGCCTGGGAAGGTTACGGCCAGTTTTCCTTGCCACTGTTTAATAGGACCTTGTGTATGACGTTCCTTTTAAACGGGAGCCTTGTCGAATGATTAGGTGGCACTGCCGTTCAAGGCAAAAGTCACTTTTTTCTTTGCTTCTAAACAAAAGAAGGGCCGGCAGTGAATACCAGACTATAGCCCTGCGACCGGTTTGGACATTCCAGTGAACTATGGTCGCATCGTGACGGAAATGGATTTGTCCGAATATTAACGCAACGTTCACGCAGACCAGATAATCTGCTGCATAGAACAGAATACCTCATAGAGCACTACGTGGTAAAATAAAAGGGAAGTCTCCAGCTTGAGTTCTTCCCATAGATCGCTGCTCTGGTAGTTCAGTTGGTAGAGCGCTTCGCAAGTCTTTAAAGGTCCCGGGATCGAAGCCCGGCCATGCGTTTCTTTAGCAGCACACCAATCTGCTTGACCAGCGCTTCCAATACTTTCTGTCACAGCTGATCCTCAGATATCTGAAGGATAATTCGCCGACCCTCATTGAGTGCGCTCACACGACGTGTTGCATACATCGAAACAATTACGTTGCCACGTTGCCATAAGTCGGAGGAGGTCTAAATCGTAAGTCAGGCCGAAAATAAGTCACGCTATTGACTATGGAAGTTGTGTCACAGTGGAAAACATCAGAGTGTTTTCTTCAAGAAAGCCTGTAGTAAAAATTTTCTCGCAAAAGAGCTCACTGTGACTCGTGTGAAGCCTATGGGTCGCTCTACTAACCTGCTGCTCAATCGGTCCCTGCCTGGTCCGCCCTCCCAAGAAGTCACACGACCAAGGATTGATTCAAAACGTTTTACTGTTCGGCGTCTTGGTTCTGGGCCCGGTAGTCGCTCTCGTTGTCCTGACCGTGCCTTGTCCGAACTCCTCGTGCACACTGTCACGCGCACCGGGCCGCCGGCCACCGCTCCTGCCCTCTCGCGCGCCGTCGTCCTCCTCGGCTTCCCACAAGCCTAGCACAGCTGCAAAGGTGTTTGGTGGTCTCCTTGTTATATACGTGAGGCAGGTAATACAAAGAAATAAACTGTGGAACGTTCCCTGACCAAAAGCGGACCCACTCTTCAATATTGTCGAAAACCCCTGGAGGCAAGGCAAAATGCCAACCCGAGGGAAAATTTTCAGATTCAGGTAATATTCAAGTCTACGTGGGAATAAGGAAAATCTTGCTAGTTTAAGGGAAAGTTTAAGCACCGCATATATCTGGAACTTCATAGGTCAATTATGATTTCTTTTCGAGATAACAACGAATTTTAGCGGCTTTGCTACATCTCGGTTATTTCCTCCAGCCGTTTGGGTTTGTGGTGCGACCATCTGGCAACACTGAGGAGTACTAGGCTATGTGGCGCAAGATACCGCCCGTTATAAAGGGTACAGCCGTTATCATCCATCCATCCATTCAACTTTTTCGGAAAAATCAGTCTTCATCGCCCCCTGAAAACTATGAAGGAAGGTACCAGCCAAGTCAAAGATTCTGAGAGCGCAACTGTGCCTTCTCGAAAGAAAAAAGCTTGAGTACAAGAAGAAACACTGCAATGTCTTGAGATATATAGATTTACCATAAATAACATTTCGTGAAGCGCCGTCGTGTTCCGTGTGTTCGGGTTTGAGAACTCTCGCTTGTGTTACATCTTTTGTTTTGAAATGACTATTAGAAAACGCGTTAATAAAGTTAATAAAGCAGTATCATGTTCTGATGACGTGTGTAACATCTAATGCAAGTATAGGGTTTCATTCGTCAGTGTGAATCTCCCGGTAACACTTCCCTTCGACAGATTTGCTTTGGCCACGGGTTAGGCCCGATAAACCAATTTATCGCGAAACTAATTGTAGCACAGTAGTGAGTGTGGCTAGTTGGTGTTGCATTTTAAAACTCTTTTAAAATATTATTGCGAAGCGAATTAGATAAGACACCCTTTTCAAATATTATTGCGAAAACGTACGCGTGGCGTACGTTTCGCTATGCGTAGAGCAAGACGTCTGCTCCTAGCACAGGAGTTTGCCGTGATGTCAGAACGACGCCGAGCTCTGATTGGCTTTGGTTGGAAGTGGGTAGACCTCAATGCTAGGTGCGTTGTGGTCTACCCACTATTTGTTTTCAATCAGCCAATAAGAGTTGGGCGTTCTGACATCATCGAAACCCTTGTGCAAGAAGCAGACAAACTTGAGCTCCGCATGTATTTCTTAGAGTAAAAATGGAAGTGATGCAGAAAACAACGAATATTTAGTATTATATCATTATTTGAACTTGCGAGGAAAATTTGGGCAGAAATAGGAAATTTGAGGCGTCCACCAAGGAAAGTTTGACTTTCCGTGTTGGCAGCCCCACCTGGAGGTCCGAAGACAGTAGTTTAGAACCGTTGTCATTGAGGGCGCGATTTACGCTCTCTTGCTGGCAAGTGGAAGTGAACTGATTCTCACAAAAAATTACGTACCCATAACCTTTGTTTCTTTGGTTTGCGACAAGTTTAATTAATATAAAATAAGTACGAGTTTAATAATTCGCATAGTATTGGCGTGGCTTGAACACAGTGAAACATGTCCACGGGGCTCAAACGCTCATCGCGGTGGTTTATGAGACTGGTTCACTCTAGAGTGGCAAGGTAGAAGCTACATCACTGTAATCACTGGCTAAGGGGAGCAAGCCGTTGTCCGGTTCAAAGCGCTCAGCCGTATTTGTTCATCTATTCATTCAGTGCGAATTGTGGCGGCCATGGCTTTGCGGACGAAGTACCAGGAAAGGTACCATCGCTCGAAGCGGCTGTCCAGAGATGCGCGAGTCGTTTTTGCGCCATGTATTGATTTATCGAAAGAGACTATTGCCTCGAGGATAGATGGGGCCGCCTTTACCGAGTGGACGTCCGGCGCGACTGCGGCCACGTGGAATAGGCAGGGCGAAGATAAATGAAGACACGGCCCTAAGAAAGGCCATTCGTTTCCGCAGACCGCTACGTTTTTTTGCAAAGAAGAAAACTAGGACGGCCGCCAGCTCGATGGGCGACTGCGCGAAGATGGCGGTTTAATCGAACCTCAGCCTTCTCTCGGGTGAGTCTGCGCTGCATATACGGTTGGGTAGGAGCTTCCACGTGTCGGATAGCGAAATATATCACCCGGGTGTTGCGAGAGAACCAATTTGGTCGTTCCGCTACGCCTTCGTTTGACTGAGTGTGGCCCGGATGACACCTTGGGACGGACCTGGTCATGCGCGCCAGGGCCTCGAGGTGGCCATAGCTTGGAACATCGCCCTTTACTTCGATATGCGTATACCAACATCTCCCTTTCTCGTTGCGTTTCTTTGTTTCGCTTCTACCAAGAAGAGCTGGTGCTTAGTAAATGACGCAAGAGAGTGACTACCAGGATGGCGCCTAATGGCCACGATACGGATAGTAGTAAGCTTACCTGGGCGTCTATTTATCTCCGCTGTTACCACACTGGCGTTTGTACGATTTATTAATTGTATGTTCTAAATTAATCGGCAGAGTCGAAATTCGCACGGGTGTCTCCGTAGAAAACGAGTAGAGTCTCAGAACGTCGCGAGTGTATACTGAACCGTGATGAATTGGGGACATCAATCATTGGTTGCCTTTTAATCGATTCAGCCAATGGGTATAGTCCCCGTGCAGTCACAATGGCAAAAGGGATATACGTCTTTTATTTGTTAAGTTGCATTACCACTAAAATGTTTTTGCCCTTCTCATTGGCTGGATCAAATAAATAGGAATTATTGATTCGTGTCTCCATTTCCCTAGCGTCGTTACGCTCGCAATAGATTCTTAGAGCACATCTAGCATAGCTATTCAATTGTTTCACTGAGAGCAGAGCAGTATTTCTTTTTTTTTTAGTCTACCTCGTATCAAAACAAAATTGCGCACGAACAAAGGGTAGGAAACAACCGACCAGCTGTAAGTAATGAAACATCGTAAAGCTCACCTGCCGGCTGGCGTGAAATGGAGTAAGGAGATGAAAGAGGAGCAGCACCTGCACGCCTTCTTATACCAGCGTACTGCAATTTGTGAATTTAACTCTTTTATTTTATTATCCGTAGTTTTCTGACATAAAATGTATGACCCGCATGCTGAGTGCATGCTAATATATTCGAAGTTCTCGGCTCGCAACCGCCGAGGAGGTGGTCGTTAAACTCGCTGGTCCGAGCGCATACTCATCCGAACCGCCAGGAGCCCGGCATGGTGCGGAGAGCTTGGAGCCCGTAAACCGGGCTAATTATTACGCTGGGCGAGACAGTTGACGAGAGGCCGAGCCCTTTCCGGAGACAGCCCAATTTTACGCCAGCTCTTCGCACAGCGTCGCCCCATCGGAACGTTGCGATGACCGGAGCGGGCGTTCTAGGCGAGGACCCGGTGTCCAGATCTTCATAAACCTCTCGACGGAGCAGCCTTTCCGGTCCCGAGAGGCTTTCCGGCAGGAATGTTTCGCTGCCGAAGCGGCGCCGAGGTCCTCCCTTATGAATATATCACGGCGTTTGCAGGTGACGGTTCTGACGGCAAGCTGATCTCCGCACGGCGCGTCGTGGCAGACCCGTTTGTCTTGGCTAAAAAATATAACTGCAGCTGTTGCATGGAGCTGTAAGAACCTTTAGAGACGCGGGACCTCGAAATACAACCTCCAGCAATTAAGCATGTGTCAGTGCGACCTGGAATTGTCGTTTAATTTTAATAATACCGAATGATAAGTACCATATGTAACGCGTCGTGTCTCAGTGCATTATATTAAGTGACCATGAGTTATATATAAAAAAAAGTTTCTTTGTAGAGGCGTTAAAGCATTAGTTCGGTTTCACACGGGAATAACAGGCGGACGAAAGTTACTTGCGCGTGTTTACAACGTGGGATTGCCAGCGGAGATAGTCATGAACTTTGCCGCTTGGTGGCATCTACGCGTTGCAATCTCGCTTAGTTGAATGGCCCGAAGGCTGTTAACGTGTCTCCTGGGCATTGCGGAGCTGGCGGCGCTGCCTGTGCGACGACCCGCTAACATGTCGAGAGCCATGAAGATTATAAATATATGCGGACAACGGGAAAGAGATTAGTGAGGACGAGGATGCCGCCCCATCAACGGGGCAATCTCTTTTATAATCTTACTATTAATTTATTTTTAGCACACTTAGGCCTCACAAAGAATAGGTGCAACAAAGTTGAAACAACATATATACAAATAGCGGTTAAACAGATGATTAGAAACTGCGGAAATCAAGGCAAGTGGGTCGGTGATGGAGACGGCAGGGACGGGAAGGTGGTTCCAGTCCAGGCTTGTTTCGGGAACAGAGGAGTAAAAATAAAAGTTTGTTCAGATATTTGGTACAGCAACTCTCAATTGGTGGTCGGTGCGGGATGGCACATATATGGGAGCTGTAAAAAGCAACTGGTTAAGACTGTCATTGGTGCAGCCTATATTACGAAAAATGCAAAACCTAGGAATGCGAAAGTAGTAAGAAAGAAATTGGTTAAAGGTTTTTTTTTTTTTTTCAACTATCATCCGCGACGCACTGGCTTAGCGAGAATAGTTAGAGACGATATAAAGAGCTGAGGGATTCTGGAGGGATTCAAGAGACGGGACGAACGAGCTAGTAAGGGGATACGATCTGGATGAAGCGTACTCCGTCTTCGAGCGCACAAGAGTATTATACACTGTCACGATACTAACCGATGAGCCATTCGGCTTTCAGACCGAGTTCTATGACTCGTCTAGCTCGCCTTCTTCTCCCACAAGTTGGGAAAGATCGGTCAGGTCTTGGAAAGACCGGGTCAGGCGACTCGAGCACCCGGTTCGCTGTACTGTTCCGGCTTGTGCTTCTTAGAAAAAGACCCTCGCAGAACTCATGTCCGCAACAACCTAATATTTCAGTTCACCAAGGTCCAAGTTACGTGGCGTCGCCAGGTTACGTGACGTGAGGTTACATGCCCTGATGTCACGGTGTCAAGTCGTGGTGTCATGTAATTCGGTGACGTCACGAAATTTCAATTTCCTTTCTAGATTTAGCTGGGAAACGCACGGACGGTCGGACAACATTCTGGGATTAGGGGGATTCCGGTAAAAAGCATTCCTCTCTTTAATAAGTGACGACAAACGTACGCCTAACAACGGCACTACGCGCAGCAGCGAGCCGAACTCGCCGAACCCAAGGTGGCCAACTTTGCTTTGGCCCTTTGGCTATCTCTGCGAAAGCTTGGACATTGCGTTCGGGCCCAAGTCTCGTATATTAGTGAGAAAGGTTACCTCCCGTAGAGGAGCTGTCTCTGCAAGGCTAACGGCCGTCACCATATTTCACCGAAGCTTCACAGACAAACGTCAGGTACGATCGGATTATCGTTTACTTTATGTGCCAATATTTTTTCGCGCGCTTCCGACAAACAAACCATTTATTCTAAAATATTCTTCCGCGCATCTAAGGTCAAATCGCAAACTGCCTCGTGTCGAAGCAAAAAAAAAAAGAGAAAAGAAGATGCTTTACTTATTAGTGGAAATGCACTAGTTAGTAAACCTTCCGGAGCCCCTCGATATCTGCTGAAGAGCTTAGCGCGCTGGACCACAACTGGTACTTCTATGTCGGATACCATGTGAAGCAGAGAAGGGCACTTTTATCTGGCCAACTTGAGGGGTTGCGACTGAGCACCTCCAACCAGTATAAAATAAGGTACCGTGCGCAAAGTGCTTCGGACTTCTATGCACCAATGATTCTAGAACAATACACAACAAGTTCTAAGCCATCCTTTCCATTGATTTTTTTTGCCATTTTTTATTAGACTGTTTCGCGTGTGGCAGTAATTCCTTCTCGCTTCCTAACCTTCCCTCTCTCCTGCCATCTCTTCGCCAGCTTCTCTCCAGCACTTAGCCAAGCTTCGAGAACGGGAAGCACTCTACGCGGAAGAATAGCGCAGGAAGCGTGGGGTACTGAATACCAGAATGTCCGATCGAAATGGCGGGCGCCAGGTATATTGCAGCCAGGGGGAAGCTTTACGAGTAGCCGACCGAAGAGACACATATTTGCTCGTATTTTATTTAATAAAGGGACGGCGGAGGATATATGCCTTAGGTCAGCGATGCGTGAGTGCAGGCGTTTTGTCTGCCAGCAAGGTTCTATACTAAGCAAAAACACGAATTATGGCGTAAAACGGGTGGAGCCCGTTCAGTCCGAGTCCATATGGTGTAGAGACAGGAACGCAGTAGCAGTGGTACTTGGCTTGACTTGTCTCTGGACATTGGCTTCCACAAACGGCCTGCCCGCTCCGGGCACGCCAATAGACCTTTTCCACATACCGACGGCACCAGGCGGTAGCTGCACGAGCTAAATATCGAGGTGACCTACCTGCGCTACCAATCGATAATGGGAGCTACGCTACCAGTTTCTTCGCTCTCTGAGCTGCGGCGCGTGCCCAGCGCGACTTTAAAGAGGGGCATCCGTGGCGTCCACCCAAACGTCGTGTTTCTCTTTCCGTCCACTTTCCTTTTTATGTTTAACACAATTATATATATATATATGCTGCAATTACGTGTTCTACTCGCTGATCCACAGCCTCCTTCCAAATTTCCTCGATTTTTCGTGCCGACTTCCGCCGCTTGGCATCGGGCGCTCGCGCGTGCGCAGAACGCTTCTCGGAAAAGGTCCATTTGACGCCTGTTGGTAAACAAGTGGAAGAGTGCGTTAGCGCAGCGCAGCTCGTGTGGAGTGGAGCGAAAGCTCGCGATGCACAGCTCAAATGACCTGGGCTCAATCCCTACCCCTGTCTGTTGCGATCTGGAGGAACGTCGTACCATGCAGCGTTCGATCGTTTATCACAACTGCCTGATGGATGTTAAAGGTTTCAGGCTAGAAGTGTCACCTCAGAGACTGGATTTCCCATGCATATCGTTTCAAAATTTGAATAATTTATTAGTTATAAGCAAAATGATACACATATAGGCATTATCTTGAACCATAGCGGTAGGCTGCCTTCGGATCTCTCAAATTAAAAGTAAGCACTCGAGGCATGGGTAATAAAAAAAATGTTACAACATTGAATTTGGATGACACAGTAAGTCAACATCGGTAAAGAAAGGCCGAATTTGATTACGTACGAGAGAAACTATCACCTATTTGACGCCCGAGTGACTTTTAAATATGACAGTGATACGTGGATCTCAGGTAATGACGTAATTATTACATCACACGAAGGGTGCTATGATCAAACTCCTTCGATCAGTTTTGACAAGAAAAACGAAATAAATGCACCGTATTTATTAGTAGAATGCAAAATGGTTGGTGAAACATTGCAGCTATCGTTACCCCGTTATGTATTAATCGTCACTGACCATGGTCATTATGTGATTAGATCAAACTTTTGCCCTGTGAAGCGGTGCTAGAGTTAATCTGGTGAAGAAAATATAAAGGGAAGTCAGTCTGATTGCCCATTATTTTGCAAGCCAGTAGCGTGTACTGTAGTGTTTGATTTTAATGGGTTTAAATACAAAGGTACAAGCGAGCTGCACAAGAATGACGAAAATAATCCCCGGAGAAGAGGAACAAGAGGAATTTTTGTCTGCTTTCACGAAAGTTGGACAAATTCATTGCGAAAACTACGCGTCGCACCAAAAAAAGGCTTTTGTCGTTTTGGTCCTGGGCCAGGGACCTTTTTAGAAAAATTACTGAAGTCCGAGATAATTATAATGTTAATTATTTTTGCGTAATTAACTTTTTTATTATTGGGTTTAAGGGCATGGTTTCAATCAGAAAATTGCTCAGCATCGTCAAAAAACACTAAATCAACAAATTGCAGATCGATAGAAGGCACGAGAAGCATTTTACGGCTTTCTCAAAAACCGTACAAATTCGACGGGTTTTTAAGTTTCGGTTTGTTATCGGAGCGCATCTCCGCCCCTGCAGCACCGCGCCCCGTGGAGAGATAGTGCATCCAACCTCTGGTGCGTCGCGCGATGACAGCGCAGCAGAGGTTGGTTGCAATATCTCTCCACGGGGCGCGGTGTTGCCGGGACGGAGATGCGCTCCGATAACAAACCGAAACTTAAAAACCCGTCGAATTTGTACGGTTTTTGAGAAAGCCGTAAAATGCTTCCCGTGCCTTCTATCGATCTGCAATTTGTTGATTTAGTGTTTTCTGACGATGCTGAACAATTTTCTAATTGAAACCATGCACTTAAACCCAATAATAAAAAGTTAATTACGCAAAAATAATTAACAATTTAATTATCTCGGACTTTAATAATTTTCCTAAATAGGCCCCTGGCCCAGGACCAAAAAGAGACAAGCTTTTTTTTGTTGCGACACGTAGTTTTCGCAATATCGAATTTGTCCACCTTTCGTGAAACTATATATATATATATATATATATATATATATATATATATATATATATATATATATATATATATATATATATATATATATATATATCTGGATGGTGCACCGTGGGCTATTGATTGGCACGACCATGAATAGCCTCCTGAGTGAATCGCAATGTAGTGTGCAACCCCGGACTTTGGAAAGTGATTGACGGGCCCATTTACCGATATATCAAAACGCAAACACTACAGCAAACAGCTCCGACCACTACACTCTTTGAGACGTTGTGTTGTGTTCGTCCCCTTCTGTGCTCCTGAGTCTCGGGTTTTTATTACCATGAATCACCACGAGCTCGCTTGTTTTTTAACTATTGTTGCCACTGAAGCCTCGGAAGCAGTCCCCTGAAAGAATAAGATAATCTGAAGCAACAAGTATATATTGGTGTAGAAGACTAATAAAACGTCCTTGAGTCGCCCAAATGCATCCACATGTCGAGCTGCATTTTCCCAAGATGAAACCTTCGCGCTCCTAATGCGTGTCCGAGTGGTGATCCATCAATCCTATCCAGAATTCAGCCTGGCCATGTTCACGTTTTTCGGAAGTGGCGATGCAACAACAAGCCGCGTCACACAACAGTGAAAACAAGCTCAAGAACACCAAATTCGAAGAAACATCTAAGCGCCCATTCAGTCCCATACAAAAATGTCCTATGGTCGGCTATAGAAAATTCTTTGTATGGTCGGCTTTAGCTATTTGGCCCAATTAGCTAAAGAATTTTCTATGGCTGTCTTTAGCATTTCTTATGGTCGCCTTTATGGGCGTCTTTAGCTTTGTCTATGGCCCTATCGCTGTCCAGCCATAGCGCTCTTTAGCTTGTCTAATGGTTGGCTAAAGACTTCTCTATGGCTTACCCTATGGCTCTCTTTAGCCAGCAAACTCTAAAAAAAATTTTACTTCAAGTCTTGTGAACGCTACATGGTAGATAATACGTGGTAGATAATACGTACATGTCGGAACACACAGAATACACAGAACACAAGCAGAACACTACCCCACACAACAGCAACAACGCCGCGACACCGGACCCCTCTCTTCATATGCTACGTTCGCGCTAGCTGTATATATGGCAGTCTAATTTTTGAATCCGACTTTTTCGGTGACCCATTATTTGTCGCAAAAACACGTAGAGGCGGAGCGAATATTACTCGTACTTAATACATTATTTGAATTGTCTCTTGGAATAGCCCCCATCTCTTAATTCAACACCCTGAAAAAAGCAAATGTAGATCATTAGGCTAATTAACTAAAATTTATTATCTTTTTAATAAGTTTGATGAATCACGTTGACAATGCAGTGATGACATGCAGTACACTGGTGCTGAAGATTGCAATAAAGCTATTGCTTGATTGCAGTGTTCGGCGCCAGTGTAATTTATTTTCACTTTTGGGGGTAATAATTAATTTTAATTGTTGCACAAGTATTTTAATGGATTTTTCAAACAAACAATATTACTGGTTTTCACGACTCGTTGCAACAGCAGAGAACATATCTTGGGTCATGGTTTGTCACCGGCATTACAGAAATTTAGTATTGATTTAATTTTCTAACCTGGAGTGTTTTCACTAAAACAGTAAGCGCCGGTAGTGATTTTCTATAGGCGTGGAAAGAAAATTTATTGGTTCTTAGTCTTTAGACTCGGGGCCATAAATTTTTCTATAGACGGGTAAAGACAATTTATTGGTTTCCCGTCTTTAAACTCGGGGCCAAAGAATTTTCTATAGGCGGGTAAAGAACATTTATTGGTTCGCTGTCTTTAGACATTGGGCCATGTAATTTTCTATAGGCGTCTAAAGAAATTTTATTGGTTCCCAGTCTTTAGACATAGGGCCATAAAATTTTCTATAGACGGTTAAAGACAATTTATTGGTTCCCAGTCTTTAGGCTTGTGGCCATAAAATTTTCTATAGGCGGGTAAAGAAAATTTAATGGTTCCCAGTCTTTAGACACAGGGCCATAGATTTTTCTATAGCTGGCTGTAGCTGTCTTTATGGATTTCTATGGCCGACCATAGAGGGCCATAGGGGGTGATAGCCTGCCATATAATTTTCCATAGACGACCATAGACCATTTTTGTATGGGGTAGCTAGGAAAGTAATGTGGTAGGATGCTGTCAACGTCCACGTCAGTGGCGTTGACAGCAGCAGTTTGGCCTGAAAACTATTGCCTGAAGGTAGAAAAACTGCTGCCTAGCTTCAAACTGCTGTCGCAATCTTCTAGCCTCTAACTATTGCACGAGTGTAACATATACATTCATCTATAATTCAGTCAGTATTTTCTTTTTCATCGAGAAAATTTTTGGGCAAAAAGTTATAAGTGCAACATGACGAGGATACATCCAAGATGACAGTTCACTTCCAGCCTCTGCTTATATGTTGTAATTGCGTGTATAGCCCGTCAATAAATTTCTCGTACATGTTCCATAGAAGTCAGAGCACGCACCTGTCCGAGAACTAAGGATTACGTTCATACAAGATCGTCTCTTTCGGGCTCTACACATCGTATACGTGGTGTCCCCGAAGACCAATTAGCGTTTGGTTGCCGCAGAAATAAACTATGCATAGCCGAACACTCAGCGTCTGCCCAAGTGCCAGACTGGAACCAGATGCCAATGTTTCCGAAAGCTTGGCGTTATCTTATTCAAAAGTTATAAGGAATTTTATAGGAAATTTTTAATGAAAGAAAGAAGGCCGTCAAAAAGCCATAAATACAGGAGTATGAATGGCGTCAACTCCTCTGACATAAAACCAAACTTTAATGCAAAAACATTAACTGCCAATGGAGCCGAAGCGGGCGTCGTCTGTAGCAGCAAAATACGGCACGTCGATTCCCAGTGGCTGAAAGAAAAGGCATCTAAAGTTTCATTGGCTGAGCGAAACGGCGCATAAATTCCCATTACTGCAAAAACACACACGCCTAAAAAAAAAAACACAGTAACGCAGATGTTTTTGTCACGGACGCCGGTGGGGCGCTCAAGGTCAAAGCGGACGCAACTGAGAAATAAACAGAAAGAAAAGCAGAGCAGCACCGATGCATCGTCACGGAAGTCGTAGAGCAGGCGGTGGTGCCGCGCCTGCGCAGTGGGGAAGGGTGATGTCACCGCCAGAGCGCCGTGTGAAAAAGGAAAGCGCTGCGTCTAGGAATGCTTTCGCATTCCCACACGTAAGCAGTCTTAAGTGTATTGGATTTATTTTTCCAAAAAGGATGAATATATCTTGTCACTAAAACTGCGAGACATTTGGGTCGGAATACAGCTCGCCATTTCCATTGGCTGAGCAGATTAAAGGAAGATCGACAGTTCATGCTTCAAGTGCATGGCGAGAAAGTGTTGACTCATGAGAAGTCTGATTGTGATAATAATGTTTATTTTCCATTTTAAAGAAATGAGTGGAGCTGATAGGAAAAAGCTTCAATACGAAGCTTGGAAAGTCCCTGAAGCCACTATCGGCAGTGATACAAATAACTTCATAAAAAATAATTATAATGGAAACTAAGAATAATAGATACGTAAGTATAAAATCCATATTATATGTTAAACATTAAAAAAGAGCGTAATTTTTTAACAGAGAATAATTCAAGGTAACTCTATACAGCTTTTGAGGAACTATATGCAAAGCAATTGTTGTTTATAATTTCATCTTCATTTAAGAACCATCAAATATTAATTGTGGCGGGTCACGTAAATTATAATATTTTGCTCTAATGAACCTAGTTCTGTTACAATTGAAGTTCCATTTCTCTTTTCGGTTTGATATTGATGCATAGTCTATTAGCCCCGAGAGCGAACACAAGCGTCGCTGCGGTCGCCGCGCCTTGATTGGGTGAGGTGTACCGTGACGTCAGGTGGAGGACTCCGCTCCGCGATCTCGCATCCGGCTCGCTTCTTGCACCGGTTCGAGGAGCTGGACCTCGTTTACCCGGTGTACAAGACTTTGAGTTAGGCCGACATTGACGTGCTTCCGTACATTTTATAAGCCTGCTTGTCACTTTTACCTTTAAAATCGGGTTACAAATCCCGAAAGCTATCGGCGGAGGCGATTCCTCCGATGAACCTCCCCGTCCGTCCACACGACACAAGACAATCTTGCGAGGGGTCGGTGACGTGTTTCAGACGCTGCAATTCTGTTCCGTGCATGTTCATGATTTAGGACGATATTACATCCCGCTTTCAAGGCATTTGAAGTGGCATTTATATCATGGGCCTTTGGGTGGTCGGCAAATTAGCTCGCGACCCCGACTCTGCGCTGCCACTCTGCAGGCGCTGGGTCGCAGATGTTTTAAAGGCCGTGCATCTGATTGTCTTTGAAGTGCTTGTGGAACGGGGTTCTTTTACATAAATGTAGCTTCTTTGTGAAATTATTATATAGTTAATACACGTATGCACGCATATTTCTCAGAAGATGTACAATTACTGGAAATTAGTTTGTATGGTAGCAGCAAAAACGGCCGAATTGCCCCCTGTTGCCTGTATGATATGTATTGCACTGCCCAAAATATGCAGAGCAATAGTACCGTAATTTGGAATGTTTATACTTTTTCCTGACATTCTTTATTCCAGCCTTAAGTATTCGGAAAATACACCGTTTAGTTTGAATTGTCATTTCAGATTAAAAGAGACACTGCTGCAGGTACCCAAAGCTTCTTTAGCCTCCAGACTTCCTACAGCTGGACTCTCTGACAACAGAGGAAAATAGGAGTAAAAGCAAGCATTCGAACGGCTGTCCAGTGGTAGATGCAGCACTAGTAGCAGAAAATGTGGAACCTGCGAAGGGTGACAGTCTGCGTGAGAAAAGCTTCTGGTGTTTTAGCTTCAGGACAATTTGATTAAGGTAAAATCACAATATTTCGGGCTTAAGGGACTAATAACGAGCTAGACACCTTCGCTTACGTTTGTTATACATTACTTGAGGGTTGATATAAACAAGTCCACAGAATACCACCCGTGTAGTCCATTGAAAAACTATCCGAATCCAGCAAAGGTCAAATGCGAGCAATGTATAGAAATAAATGTTCCTTGTTTTTTTGTTTTTTTACTTTGCCGCTGCACTTGGGCTGTCTTACTTGTGATTTTCTCCCCATGGCCCAGACTGTATTTAGCATGTTGCTCGAGCAGCATGCAGCTTTTCTGCTTCGGCGATCTTGTTTATAAACAGAGATACAAAAACAAATAATATAGTATACATAACCTGCCAATTCATTCAGACCATCAGCAGCATTTATTGTGTGAGATGTAAATCTATGGTGATGCTCCTGCAATTGTGGCCATATTTCTTTATTTTCATATACCAGCTGTGATTCATGCGTTGCCTGCCCTGTCAACCATGCTTAAAATGTTGGTTGAAGTTTCGCCTGTAGCTACAGGCCATACCTCAATAAAGCCACGTATAAAAATTTACACTTCCTACGAAAAACACGCAAAGAGAAATTAAATAGAAACGAGCGCGCGCGACAGCTAGCGTCGTCACAGCCTCCACAGGGCGAGCGCGGCGAGTCGGGGAAAAAATTCTCTCCTCGCCGTGACGTCACCCCGGTTCGCCGTAAGGGGCGCCACGCGAACTTCTCGGGGCTAATAATCTTGTAACTGCATGAATTTTTTTTCGCAAAAAATAATGAACACGGTTTTAGCGTAAGAATAATAAGGACTGTGTAGATAGCTCTCAGAATTTTTTCTGAATGTCAATTTTACCAAGATTGGCTTTTGTGGTTGTACCTCATACAAGGCTGCAATAATATAAATGTAAAAACATAACGCATTATAAATACTTTTTAGCACCAAATGGAAGACTTGAGCTCTGGCGGTTCGTCAAACCGTCAATACGTGACAATTTTGAAATCAGATGAATGATTTGATTGTCCCATGACATATTAAACAAAAAAAGTACACCGAGCGTTTTAAAATTATTCGCAATTTCTATGAAATGTGAATTAAATAAGGGTGGTCTGGTCATGTAAAGTGGTTTTTTCGGGGGGGACGAAGGGTAACTGCCTTTGTTTTATTAGTGTAATGCTCAGTGCCTTATCCCATGCCCATGTCCCTAACCTTAATAAAGTAAAATTAACAAGATTAACAAGTTCAATGCTGTTCGAGGAGGAGAAACATATGTTGGTGTCGTTAGCAAGTGTTACAAATTTAGCAATATGATGTATATTTTCGCTCTTTCTTCTGTGGGTTGAAATGTGGTGGGGCCGGTCGCCCTCAAACACTTTCGGTTCTGAACTCGGCTTTTGCAATATTTGCGAGATCAAGCCTACGCTCTATTTCGGGAAATGATCGCTTATGCTTCTCGCACACATAATTCACTCTTACGGGGAGAAAAGTACGCCTAAAAATTTTATAATATATCCATAACGGAAGTGTGCCCGGGCTACCCAATAGATGGCGCCACTGTGTTTGTGGAAAGGGCGGATATATTGAAAAGAAGGCGTCCTAGTATGCTTCCCTGTGGAACGCCTGGAATTATACGTTTCTGATCCGTTCAATTTCTAGATATATTAACATATTGAAAGCGGCAACTTAAAAATGAATTAAGAATAAAGGTAGACGTCGAATACCATAGTAATCAAGTTTATTAAGTAGCATGGTAAGGTCGAGGGGCCAATCGACAAACGGGTCAGCTACCAGTTTTCTTGCCTCGCATTATGTTAGTATATACTATTTTTTAAATAACAAAGCTAACTTTGTTAAGTTGCGTTTCCTGAAACCAAATTGAGATGATGACAGTAAATAATACTTATTTGTGAAATGAATAAGACGAAACCGCATACCGCTTTTTCTATGCCTTTGGAAAATATAGGGACAGGGAGAATTGAGACTGGTCGATAATTTTAAAATTTTCTTTATTTAGTTTCTTATATGATACGGACATGTTTTCTAGCTGCATAACCCAACGGAATATACCAGCTGAAAACGATATAAAGAAATGTAGGCGTGTACGGTAAAGGTATAACAATAACGTCCTTTACTGGGCGTATCTGAATGTCATCACAGTCGCAACTTGAACAATATTTGAACTCCATAAAAGTAGAAAATACCTCAGCATTTGTAACTGGTTCAAGAATTATAAAACAACTATTCCTGCTACCTACGTATTTGCATGTATCGGCGTTACTATTTGTATTAACTAAATTTGCATACTATTCACCGAAGGCGTTCGCTAAAGAAAGTTCACGTAAAATTACACCATCTCATTCAACGTTTTCAACAAGCTGACGGCTTGAATCTCGATTTAAAACTGAATTTAGTTTTTCACGAGTCAAGTCCGTACTGACCATCTCTTGAAACCTTAGAATGATATTCGGTTTTAACCATCCGTAGCAATTTTGTGAATTGGTTGCGATATGTCTTAAAAGAGTGCACTTGATGAGTCTCTAGTTTAGATAAATTTCTAGTACATTGCATTGTTTATTTCAACTGTGTCAAGTAAGTTTGGAGTTACATGGTTTTCTAATTTTTTAGATTTTCTTAACACTTGGCATTGAAAACAACGCTCATAAATGTTCTTGAATGACTTCGAAAAGTGATTGTGAATTTCATCAACATCCTTTAAACGAAACCAATTGCTCCATTAGGTCTCTTCGAGCACTTGCCTAAATGAATTTACTCGCTCGGTGGTTATTTCCTGAAACGAGAACGATGCCTCGTTTCTAATTTGTTTTGATTTTTGGTTTTTAAACGAACAGATATTGAGGAGTGATCGTTTAAGTGGTGCTTAATAACACCGGCATTTATATTTCCACTATCAGTATTGCTACCAAACAAATTATTAATGTCTCAGAGTTTCGAGCAACTCGACTTGGAATTTGTATTGTATTTAAACACCCATTCGATTCAAATATTAATATCCATCTTCCTCTTCAAAGCTGTTTCTCAACCTATCTATATTAAATTCCCCGCCGCAAATACCTGTATAGTCATATTCAAAGACAAATCAAAGGTACAATCTAGAATATTTTAGAAATAATTTTAACTGTTTCAAACTGGTGGCTTATAAAACACACTTATTATTTTATTACCATCACGCACTGTTAATAATTCATAGTCCAGCGTAACATATAAGTAGTTCGTCCACAGTTTACATTCCACTGTACCCTTGACTAGCAATTAAACACACCCCGCCACCCCGGCAAGTGGTCTGATTAAGAAAAATAAAAGCAAGCATAACTAGGAAATTTGAGAGCATCCATATCACTGCGATACCAGGTTTCTGATAACATTATTATATCGAAGAAAAAAAACTCCTGATAAAAAATAACTTATGTTATTATTTATAGCTTATTGTGATTTCAAATGGAAACATTTCGTGAAATCATTCCGTTTGCTGACAAGATAGCTTTCAAGGCCAAAGGGAAGCAATAAATCGTAAACAAACATTCAGAAAAAAAACTAAACTGGCAGAAAAACGGTCAGAACACTTGAAATTTCTGCAAGTCATCCTCAAAAATAACAACGGCTGCCGAGACACCCTGTCTTTGCCTGACAAGAATTTTCCTGTTTTCGCGCCAGACCAATTGATAGGACTTTTGCTTTGCACGTTCATTCGTCACCCATAGAAGTGCCTTGTTCTGCTTTGTTAAATTTTCTTGCAGAAAAACACACGTTTTTTATGTTTGTTCGCCTACTTCAATGATGCCTGATACGGGCGCTGCAGTATGCCAACAAATAAATAATTAATGTAATAAAAATAACAAAGGCGACCAAAGTGATTAAAAGGATGCCATCAACGAAGAGTCTTCAGCTCAGCAAAGCATCGTGAACTTCCTAAACAGGGTTCAACAAGGAACCTAGAAAACAAACGCGACTGACCACTCCGGAACCAAAAAGCAGACGTTCAACAAAATATTTTCGAAACTTTACCTTCTACACATGCAGGTCCCATGTCACACCCTTTCCGATTTTGTACCAATTGATCGAGTGACAAATTGTCCTATGACGAATTTCCCTGCGAATACATTCTAGGTGTCTTGTGCTGAAGGTAAGTGAGGTGCATACACTTGCGTATATGCATTTGGAAGCAATGTTCGACCTTGTGTAAGTCTTTTGCATTCTAGTGACCTCAAATCACTTCCCAAGATAGTAAAGGTTCGCACTTGTATTTTTTTCGAGATGACATTGGCACAACACTTCCACGGTGGTCAGAAATAATAGACAGCATACATACTATATAATCTACTAACCAACAATGCCCGTTTACAACGTCCACATGGTTATATAAGGGACTGCAAATATTTGCGATGCAAAATTTCGACACCTCTTTCTTTCAGAACCCTGAGCTTCGACTTCTCAAAATCGCTGAAACGCAAATACAGGTGAGTGTTGTTTTTTTAGAACGATTATAAATGTGTATGTACCGGGCACCGAAGTACTACAATTGCATTAAAAAAATTGTAGTTACCACGCCTATGTACAGTGAGCTATAAACAAATATTTTCTATTAGCCCATATGCAGAAAAGTGAGGTCTCGGAATTTGAAAATTTAGAAAGACACATGAGACCCTTAAGCGTCGCAAGTGCAACTCGAAGTTTCAAGTGCAACTTGTCTGATTGTATGTGTCGCGTTTTGATTATAGGTTGCAGCGTACTCTGACCGAACGAAATGAATCCTGCACACCTGGGGTCCCAACGCTCGTGCCTCTCCACAAGCGCTCAAGCAAGCAGTATACAAAAGCCGTTGCTGGCCCAACGCGGTTCTTAAATTTTCGTTCATAAGTGCCAATCCAAAGAATCTTAGCATCGATTACTATCGATGCATCAAATGCTTTCATCTCAGCAGGCACACGGTGACCGGGAAAAATGCAAGTATCGCATCTCACGCTTAACAACGGACTTATGATGTGCGATCCGGATAATCTGATGACTCCGCACAGCTGCAGTCCAGACAAGGATTCCGATGCGACGGCGGCGCTTGCAACGCGATTCAAGTACGAAATCTGCATGGATGTACGCAGCAGCCGCAAGAGACCCCGTGGAGGAATTCGACGAAGCGGTGACGTCCGTTAGGAAAGATTCCGTGAGTACGGATGTAAAGTTCAGTATTTCATACAATCCGATAGAAACAGCAAATATGGATTCACGCCCAAGAGACGAGCCCTCTCCACGCTGTTGCCATCACAGCAAACTGAATGGCAACGCATTGGATGTTATTCTCCCTGAGCTTTGCGTGACCAACGACTCCAAAGAGTTCATGCAACTGCAAATCAAGACGGAAGGAGACAAGCCTCTCTTCTTCTTTTTATTTTACTTCACTGGAGACCAAGTTCAGAAGAGTCTCGACATCCACCACGTGGTAGCTCGATTACGAGTCCGCAGCTATCCAGGCTGTGGTGAACCTCTTCAAGACCACCGCCGCACCCCCGAGGGTAAGAACATTTCTGAAGTATTGATTGATGTAAGTCAAGGACTTAGGCGTGGCGTTTTTATTATATGAACGATAAATAAAGCCAAAGGTGGCAAAGTACTATATCTACGATTCAGTTACGCGCCTGTTGCAACGAATCGCAGAGAAAAGCTCACCAACTTTAGAGTGGGTCGGAGTAAAAGCTCACCACTTCTTTGACAGATCCAAAGAAAATATCACCTCGAATTAAATAATTATGTTAGGTGGTCGTTATCATTTAATGGCAGTAGTGCTACCAAGGTTTTAGGCGCCTCTCACGCAGGCGGTACTCCGTGCTGCAGAGTTAGCGTGAAGTGATTTCTCGCATAAAAGAAGGGTTTGATCAGCGTCAGATTTTTATCGGAAACGTTTGTGCCCCGAATGAGCAATTTCCCCGCACTACTAGTTTTACTGGAAACCACTAAAATGTAAAGAAAAATGTTAATCGTTTGTGTATGTTGACAGTGTCACACAGTGTGCACACTTCACATCAGATGGCTCTACTGTGAACAAATATATTTTTTTAATTTAAGATAGATTTTTGAGATTTAAATCAGACTAATATCACTGTAGCTAAAAATATTGATTATTTAACACTATATGCATGTTTAAACACGTAAGTTTCTTTGATCATTTCTTCCTATCAGTGAAAACAATGCAGCAAAGGGAATTACTGCAATTTTAACAACTTTGTGTCCACGAAACCCTCGCCATACTACAACGAAAACGGCTCAGTACTTTTGTTAGCGAAAATGCCGTATTGACATTTTTTCCGCGATCTGATAATCTTGCAATACGACATTCCTTTCTCAGTTTTTGTTTCTATCTTTTTTTGTTCTGATTTGATTGCAAAACGGTGCGACGTAACTGACGAACGTGGTCGGTGTTAGAAATTAAGCTCAACGCATCGAGTTGCTCCGAAGACCACTTCTTTTAGCTTGTGTTCAGTTCGATATAAATCTTTCTTTTGTGGTAATCCTTAATTTGATTCAAATACAGAACATAAGGCCTTATGGAAAGCATAAAATAATAAAAAAAAACAAGAAAGTCAAAATTTGGGATTATTTTTGCGGTCTGATTTAAATGACGATATAAGTTATCTTGAGTTTCCCTCTACGACCCTGGTTATAGCCCTCGTGCCGCTTTTAGGTAAACCCATCTCGCATGAGTGTTACCATATTTAATTATGACGAAGTCGGGATAGAGGAAATACGACCATTTCTTTATTTCCCATTCGAATGAGGTAATTGAAACCACTGCCTATTAATTAAATTTTGAAATCTGGAGATATGGCAATGCGGTGCCGGTATACGACATAAAAGGTCATTTCATAAATCAATATCCAGAAACTACTCAAGCTGCAGCCCTCTACATCTGGTATAATTTCCCCCGTTATTTTTTTAATTAGTTATTTATTGAAATTTATTTCATTTTAATTTCTGTCGGGCAGCGCCTGATGTGTTCTTTAGTCATTGCTTATTCTTTATTCGGATATTACACCCCCCCCCCCCCCCCCGTGCCCGGGGGTTACAGTGCTGAAAAAAAAATCTTAATTTTCATTGCACATTGCTCAACTCCTTATAATGGGTCGTCGCGACAACTCCATTATACATGGAGTATCGAATGTACTGTTAGAAAAAAAAAAAGTTGGCATACATGGTCATCTTGGCGTGGTGCTCTCTAATTCTGAAAGCATGATCGCTCCGTTTAGAAATATAATATGGTTCTTTTAAATAAAGTTCACCGTTAGATCCAGCTTTATTTGAAATATCAAAAACAGAAACTTTAAACGCAATTTTTACGGCAGGCTGAGAGAGGTTCCCGATCTAGTTCAGTCTTCATTTGAGTACAGCTCTCTCTCCGCCCGAACCATCCCAGAACGAACCTAGCAGCTGTATTTTGTATTAGGATGTTTTTAGACTGAAAAAAAAATATTTATATATAGTCTGCTAGTGAAGTGCAGAATGACCGCATGCGTATAAGGCATCCCAGCATTCTTCAAGTGAGTGAACGTTTTGCACTTGAGTGAACGCTCAATTCTAAAATTCGTAGGGGAGCTTTTCTCCGCATCGGACAGCTTTCCGGTGAGCTTATCTCCGGTGATCTTTTCTCCGGCGCCCGTTGCAACGGTGACTAGAAATATATAGGCTCCAATTCATGTTTTCGCTCGTTTTATTTCCAGGTACGCGGCTGCGCATTTCACTTTTCAAAAGCCATTACTACCAAGCGCGACGAACTGGGGCTCAGAGATCTCTGACATGACGATCCCGAAGTGAACAAATGGTTCGTCAGAATTAATCACCTGCCTTCGTCCCGGACCACTGCCGCCTGCTGTTTGAAGTGACCTTCTTACAGCGAAACCAAACCAACCCCAGCTGAGTGCCGGTCTCCTGAATCAGCTAGTCCGTTACTTCAGGAACTTCTGGTTATCTCTGTAGACTCCTCAAAAAAGAATCGGTGACAGTTTCAAAATTGGGGTCCAAGTACGACGAACGTAGTTGAGGGGTGGCACAACGGTCTTCACAGTCGCCTTTCCAGCCGCCATTCCGACCTGACTGAATTCATTGAGTTCCTTCAGGTTTCGCCACACAAAATCGGATCCAGGCTCTTCTGGTAGACCCGCTCGCCGTGGCAAGACCAGCGTCGAGCTCCGTCTCGTCAAAAACGAGAGGCTCCGCGGAGAAATGGACGCGTTTGCCTCACTCCACCAGTGGCAATGCTGCCACCTACCAGGACGTCTGCAATTACGTGGACAGAATCGCGAGCATTGATGCGTTCCTAGCGGCGACTTAACAGTTTATCAGTAGTCGTTTAGTGACGCAGAAAGTGAATATATGTTTGATGTTTTCCGCTGATCACGTTGTCCTCTTTTGAAGACGAGAAGGAAAGTGCCAAAATCGGGAACCTATCACTTCTTGAAGCTCCTCCGTAAGGGTTTCGTCTAAACAGTTGGTCGGGTATGCACCAATTACTCAGTGTTGTTGGCGTTTACATTTTATTCTTGAATCCCAATTATTCCCATAGCCACTTTTGTCTTTTTGCCACAAAATCTATTAATAAAGCAATAACCTACATAAAACATGTTTCTAAAATTAATATTAAGGTTTGTGTGCTTGAGGCTCCGAGAAAATCTGCATCTTTTTATGATAATATTTTTAAGCCGTTGTAGAGGATTCGCAAAATTAGCGAAAGTAAAGTGACGAAGTTTTCTTCTTCAGTTAAAGTCACCGAAAGATTAAAAATGAAAAAAGAAAACACGGAAGGATATATAAAGTTTTTCGGTTCTGCTGAACACGTTGCAACGGTGGTAGACTTTTCAATGACCGGGGCGGTCAGGTTCATTTGAAACCACAACAACGGCAATACTTTACATTAGAGCAATAACACGCCCTCTAACTTTTGGTTCCCAGTCCCCCAAATCGAATCTCTTTTTCCTCCCTGTCGCGTGCCGTTAAAGGTCCTCGCCTCCTCCCCTTGGGGCGGTTAGTCAATCATACTAAAATCTGTCGGAGTCACGTAGTGTCCACCGTCCAATTGTCGACTGGGTTTCGGCCCCCACCCTCATTAGTACGGAGTATATTTGTAACGGACACGGGGTGACACCCCCGAAACTTCGGCAGAACAAACGGCCGGAGCCTACTCGGCGCAACGCCAATCTCATTCACGACAACTATGTCACACCTTCGTAGTTTCGCTATACTCCGTTCACTCCTAAGCTGAGACTGCGGTGGAAGCTACGTCCTCGTTAGACCAGTCATGGGCCTCTCTTTCGCCACGTCATCAGGCTCCCGCCCATAGCCCCGCGCAGAGAGCCGGGTAAGGCGATTGGAGGGAAGCGACTGAGTGGTCCGGCCGGCACGTAGCTCCCAGTGCAGTCTCAGCCGCGGCTCAACTGGGCGCCCAGCCGAGGACCCTCGGCAAAGACACAAAAGTGTTGGGAGAGGAGGAACCGCAGAACAACGACGCCCGAATTCCTCCGGCAACCCCAAAAACCACATCCCCGCGAGGAAGATATGTCCCCCACGAGAGGCGCGTCAAACACGACACAACAAAAATCGTCAGGCGACACGACTCCGACAAGTCGTTCGGCGCTCCGCTTCCGGCCGTTTTGTTTGTTGTTGTTTTTGCCGGGGGAAAGTTTCCCCCGTCAAATTTCGCCCGTGCCCTTCACGACGGCCTTGATGTGCTCATCACGTGGGTCCGGTGAGCCGCTCACACATTCTGTTGGCTGTCGGTCAATCGCTGAAGGCCTCCAGCGTTTCTCAAGCCCCGAAAACGGGAAAGGGGATGACACGAAGGTGTCATCCCCTTTCCCTGCGGGAAGCAAAACGCACGCTTCGACGCAGGAATCTCCCAAATCCACCCGAAGCCGGACATCTTTGGCCTTCCTGCCGAGGCGACGGCGGTGGCGAGGTCAACGAGCCGCGGGAGAAAAGCAGTGGCAGGTGTCGTGTAACGTCAAATCTGACGAGCACCGACGTCAAAAAGAAGTGGAGGAGCCGAGGAGAAAAGTCGTGATGTTTGCTTGCCCACAAAAATCGTCAGGCGACACGGCTCCTGCAAAAATCGTCAAAATTGAAGCGTCCGCTCCCATTTTGACGATTTTTGTAGTGTCCTGTTTAAACAGGCCTTTAAGTCAGCGAAGGCGACACGCATCCCCTCTCCAAAACGAGCAACGGCCAGTGGTTCCTTCAAATAGAATTATCGAGACAATAATAAAAACAGTTAAATCCGAGCACAATTATTATTAGCGGTTAGTCAATTTCGAAATTGTCCCGAACTTAAAGGGGTCCCTGCAATCCTATTTAAGCGTCTACCTTTTCTGCGCTTTCCAAGTCTCTTGGGGTTCGGGAAACCCAGCGGGCACGGAGAGAGTCACTAAATATCAGTGCGTCATATTTTAACCGGACGACGCGGAAACCTCCTCCACCGACGGGGGCGACCCGCGGTGCCGAAAGCGCGGGATATGTGACCTCTTTGGTCCTGGGCTTACTACTTGCCAGAGCCGCTAAAAGCTTCTTTTGAGTCGAAATACAAAATATAAGTGGCGCGAAGCGTTTCCAATATTTATCAAAGTAGTTGTTGAAAGTAGGCTCCGGAACCCTTTTATTCACAGATCCTTTCGGCTCCGGTTTCAGGGCTGTCATTTGGAGTCAACAAGCTTCACTTCGACTCGGGCGATGGCGAGCGCAGAATCTTGACCCCAAACGCCACTTTCACTTTCGCTACCTGGATTATCGAACAAGAGATCATATTGGGTTCTATCTAGATTTTAGGTTCTTAGACTGGATTTCAGGTTTCCAATAACATTTCCACTCAGATTTCTTGTTCCAGAATCCGAATAGCTAAAACTCATATTGGGTTTTGGGGCAGTTCGGCCGCGTCGAAAGGTCACTCATCAAGTTCGGTTGCGTCTCCAGGCAGGCTCGAGTTTCTCAGTCCGAGGGCTGCTTACGACACCGAGCTCAGGTTCCAAAGAGCGTTCGATCGGGGGATAAACAAAAGGTCGGGGTGTTGTATGTCGCCTCATTTTGCATTCCAAAGTTACGCACGGATTTGGGTAAGAGGAGATCCTTTTAATGCGAATATTAATGCGCGAATAGCATTCTTTGGCTACTTCACGCACTTTTCGTCTATGTATCTATCTATCTGGCTATCTAACCTCTTACGCCGCGGGTCGATAAATAAATAAAAAAGACCGGCGCCGGCTGGGATTCGAACCGTTGACCCTTTGATCAGCAGGCAGACGCGCTAACCACAGAGCTATGAAGGCAGTCATTCAACGCACTTCTAAACGGTTGTTTATATCTTTGCCATAGGACGCTTTACAGCGCTGTCACAGCTACCGGTGCGCGCGCGTTCCATGCACGAGGGCTCATTCCGCTCTCGTGAGGCTGAGCACGGCTAGCTCACCCTCTCCCGCGCTCGGGAGAGGGTGATGTGGCGGCCGTGCTCAGCCTCACGAGAGCGGAATGAGCCTCGTACATGGAACGCGCGCACCGGCAGCTGTGCTGCGCTGTAAAGCGCGTCCTATGGTAAAGATATAAACAACCGTTTAGAGCACCGTTGGTTGAGACTAGCTGAGACGCCAGAAAGTCTGGTCGGTACCATTTTGAGTGTTTGTGCGTATGGCGCGTGCTTTGCTCGCCTTCCTAAGTGACACAAACGCACGTGCTGGGCTGCGGGAGATCGTGCGCAGGGCTGTGAAAGTGTCAACAAATTTAGAATCGCCTCAAGAGTGGGCTGGCGTATCTAGAGTGTGCCGGCCACCTGACGAACGCGCATAACTCCGCACCGTTTGATGCTATTCGCATTAACGTAGATAATCATTCCCAAAGGATGGGTTCTGCTGAATTTTTGGTAGTTCTTTTTAAAGATAGGAGCTTTGGCAATCGCGTGTCTTGCAGAGAGGCAGTCGAAGCTACAGATCCATTGCAAAGCAACCGTGCAGCAGCTGTCTTCTTAGAAGTCATGTTCACATACATCACACACGGTGCACACTGCAGACATGATGACTAAATTATCTGCGTACATGTCTTAGGCATATTCGAAGTACTTCACATATGCCTTCAGCATGTCTGTAGACTCTTCTTTTGTATGACATATTAATGGCTTAATGGATGCGGGAGAAGCATCCCGGAGGACTGGACCCTTCACTCAATGATCCAGACGTAAGGGGTCGTAAGACTGAGCCAATGTTCCGGGGCGCCATCCTTGTAAGGAAAGGTCGCTGGAGGACCCATGTTCATTTTTGTGACGTTCGAAAACATTGCCCGTGCACTGACTGCACTGCCCCGCTATTTCTAGGAGAAAATCTCTGGGCAGAATCTCTGGGCAGAATCACTGCTGCGGTTTTTATGCTGCAAGAAACCATAGTTGTTCATCAATTCCTCGCGTAAGGATAGCAATGATATGGCTAATTGGGTTAGTTGGCTCATGTTCATCGAGACGATAGCGTGCTGTTTTGTGCTGCGCTGTTCCGTCTTCATTGTCCCCGTTTTCCCGAGACGAATTTTTCTGGAAAGCAATTGTTTTGAACGCGACCCTTTCGGCAGGAAGTTGGAGATACACCTATAGGGGGCTCTCAGTGTATACTGCCCGCGCGTCGGCGAGCAAGCGCGTGCGTGGCCGAGTGCTTACCGCGCTTGACTTTCGTGCGGGAGGCCCAGGGTTCGATTCCTGGGGGCTCCGCGAATTTTGTTTATACTTTCAGTTTATTATTCTGGTGAATTCGAGAACATTATTGTTTATTCTAGGCCCGAAAGTTCTACGCGTCGAGACCTTCCACGCCGATTATTCCAGAAGCCCACGCGTGTACAAAAGGGGCTTCGCGTGGCGAAGCCAAAGTCAGTTTTCGCCTCAGCGTTCGACTCCTGCTGCTTCGCCGCTTTCGACGCCCGCGACGCTCTGTTGTTATCTTTCTTTTCCCTTTATTTTTGGGCACAAGTTCGCCCCATTAAACCTTCAGTTTACTCAGTCATTCGCCGCCTCATCACTTGTCATTCGTGACAATACGACACCGCGATTCTGCATTGTGTTTGCGTGTGTTTTTCACCTCTTCCCGGGTACTTTCTGGACGGCTTTCCTTGTTCTCATTCGGCTCCCACTCGCCCAACTACGCAGTTTGCTACAATTATGACAATTATGTTTAAATCCTTCAGCCAACCAGGAAGTGAAATAAGTGTCATGCCCTGATAGAACTTTTGAGAGTATAAATTTAACTGATAGACAGCACCTAAGAAGTTGCGTCTCGTGGAAATATTTGCTTTTTTATTTATTTATACCTCGCGGCAGTGAGCTGTTGCATAAGGGAGTGAGAATAAAGGAAAACAAGATATATAATACTCAGACAATTTAGAACTTGCAAAAAGAGTAATAGTTGCGAAAAAAAAACCGCCTTAGTCAATTCTTCAAGAAAGCGATACAGGCAAGAGTTCCCTAGAAAATATCGTAAGGGTGCAAGCGAGCTAGTAAATATTAACCATGTTGGATTAACCTGAGACTGGGTAAAGAGGAAACATCAAAACGTAGAAGAGAGAGAAAAGAGACAGGACGACGTCTCAATAAGACGTCATCCTGTCTATTTTTCAGTCTCTTCTACGTTTTGATGTTTTTCTCTGCCCCAGTCTCAGGTCAATCCAACATGGTTAAAGTTTCCTGTCACTAGCAGCTCTGGAAGTAAATGAGGTGCAAAATGTGTTTAAGCGAGACACCGACTTTGTTTCGATGTTCAAGGCGTGCTGAAACACGTGATGCCGGTATCATTAGCCTTGCTTTAAGCTAAGCAATAAAACAATACATTTTACTAAAAAAAAACGCCAAGAATAATGAAATTGTGCATACGTTTATACAGCCGGAAGTTAGACAGCCTCAATGTGAGTCTAGTGTTTCAGCTGTAGATAAGAAATTTAACCAGTGCAGTATAACCGCAAGACTGGGGCCTTTAACGAGCATTATGTAGTAGTGATACATGACCGCTCGCCGGTGCTTCAAGCTGCTGTGCTTTAGCCCACAAGGCCCCCAATCCCCCCCAAAAAAAACGCGAGAGAGTCAATGTGCGAGACTTGGAAGCAGTTAACTATTTTTCATTCATCGTCCATGCTTTGATTCCTTGTGCATGCATGTATAACCGCACTTGCCGTGCGGTTATACATGCATTGTCAAAAACACGCGCATCTGTTCTGATTTGTTTCGAGCGACTGAAGTGAAAATGAATCAGAGGTGGCGCCAGGTCCCAAACAATGTTGGGGCAATTAGAACCGCCCATCAGAAGCACGGTGTACTTTGAAAACGCGTAGCAACTGCATTGAGTTAGTCGTGTAATATCTATGCGAAGTCGGCACCAAAATTGCTTGCCGAAGCCATGGGGAACGAAAAGCTACGTAGCTTGCACGATGACGGGGATGGCAGCGGCAACCATTGCATGCACCGCTGTACACTCGGCTAGCAAAACTCAGCCGGCAAGGAAACTCTGATGGCTTACAGCTCCTTTGGCAGCAGCCAGAGAGAGAGAGAGAGAGAGTGATTTTTATAAGTAACTTTCTAGACTGGAAATGAGGCAAACGAATAATTGTTATGTGGACACACATAACTAAATAAAAAGTGTATAGCAAGCCCCCTCGCACCGATGGATCGAATTGGCATTGATTTTTGCCAAAATAGCTAAAAAATCATGGTCTTTCTTCTTTTTTTATTCGAGTCACGAATAATTAATTTTACCGCTCGCTTTAGAGCTTGGGGATTTTGTTAGTTTTGTTTCGACTTTGCTTCCTTCAAGAATCCTTAAAGAACAAATTTGATTAAAAATGCTAGCGATCGCCCAGGTTGGCAGAGCAGCAAAGAAGGAGACCGCAATTAATTTAGTTATTTGGGAACGTTTTAATTAATCTGGCACACACAAACGTACCCCGAGACAAGAATCTAATTTTTGCCCAGGGGGTTTATCACATTTCGCTTTCTTTTAGAGCGTAATACGTAGCTCAAGAGTTTCAGCAGCATGCAAATGAGGTGAGCCGACCAGAATGTCGCCCGCCTCTCTCGCTTATTTGCATGCGATTGGAAAGAACCGCGCTAGCCTCCATATTTGCAAATAGATTAAAAAGCGAGGATCGGGTTTGGCGCGCCATCATTCGCAGTTGAGTACTCTTTTAATTTGCCCCTTAGGACTACGGCAATTATTCCGAACGAAAATAATTAACTTTTCCACCTAGACATTTCAGAGTTAAAAGTGGCGAACAGCCCCAGAGGCTTTGCTGACTTATTTGGCATGCGTTCCTCACTTTTGCACTGCAAGCGAACGGCAGTTGGAGTACGGCCCCGATCGCCCTTCCTATTGGCTGAGCAGCAAGCCGATGATTGGGGCTCCGAGGGCTTCGTCGTTCAGTATACGAGCGAGAGCCGCATACCCGCGGCGCATAAAATATGACGACTCTAGACTTTGGCAACTAAAGAACAGCGGGGCTTTATTAAATCTCTTAATAAATCATAACAATATTAATCAAGAATAATTTTATTAGACGTCCCGGAACGACCATGCGGTCTTGGTACTGGCACACAGAAACTTACACACTATAATAAAAGTGGGGAAAAAAATTAACCTAAAGAAAATGAAAGCATTGAGTAATTAAGACACGATACATATAAGGCATACTGACACAAAGATACGGCTTACACAACAAGCGAAGAACGGAACGCAGGGTCCAACGCGGGGTAGAAGACTGCCACAAAAACGAATATACCTTAATAATAATAATAATAATAATAATATTTATAACATTAATAATAATAATAATAATAATAATAATAATAAATTTGTATTCAAGAACATTCATACATCCATGCAATAGTGCGGGGGCAATCAAAGCCAACAGTGACTTGTGTGACGCCGCCCAACCGAAAGTTCAGAAGAAAAAAAAAAACAGAATGTCCGAGAACACACAGCTGAAGAAGAAGCGACACATCACAAAGCAGTTTTCAAAAACAGAAAGAAACAGTTACAAAAAATGCAAAATCTGATCACTACACTGTACAGAGCACTCGTGTACAAAATATACACTTAGGTAGTATTTCGGCCTGAAAGATAAAATTTCAACCTTTTTTTAAGCTGACTCAATGAGTTAGCCTGCCGAATTTCAGAAGGCAAACTATTAAAGATCTCAGGCACGTAGACCTCACGCGTATACTTGCCGTATCTGGTTCGGGCAAAAGGTATTTTAAAGGTCTCTTGGAAACGAACCGAACGAGGAGATGGGTTTTTGGTTTTGAAATTATCTGACCAGAAGTAACGTAGGACTACTGTTTGAATAAATAGTGTGCGGAGACATGGCAGTTGCAAATATTGAAACAAGTTAGTACCCTCGGGAATTTGTAGGCCATAAGACACACTTTTCAAAATATTATTCAAAATACAATCAATTTTGTCATGCCAAAACCCCGAGCAGTTGCCAAAAACAGTAACACCATATCTTAGCACGCTGTATGCAAGCGCATGGGCGACAATTTTACGAACTGGAAAAGGCATAAGCGATTTTGTGTTATAAAGGAGGCAACAAGCACTCCTCAGTTTGGCAGCAATGCTAGTCAGCTGAGCATTCCATGATAGACCGCAGTCGAATATTACTCCAAGGTATTTTACATTATCGACATATACCAAAGGATCACATTGGCAAGATATACAACTTGAGCTATGTAAAAGAAAAGGAAAATCTAAATTCACATATTTGAGCGGGTTACGAAAACATATGAGTTTTGTCTTGTTTACATTAATGTCCATAAGGTGTCTTTGAAACCAGTCCATGACGGTAGTCGCGGCGCATTGCAGAGAGCAGGCAGCATCATTGAAGTTAAGATGTTGAGTGACAATTACGGTATCATCCGCGTATTGATAAACCTTTGCCCCAGAAATATATGTAGAAATATCATTGACGTACAAATTAAATAGAAGTGGAGATAGAATTGAGCCCTGCGGAACACCTGCTCTCAACATCGTTCGCGGACTCTGCGACTCAGATATAATTACAAGTTGTGAGCGATTTGAAAGGTAGTTTGATAATAAGGAAAAAAAGGGACCACGAAATCCGAAGCTATACAGCTTTTTTAAAAGTATAGAATGGCTAACGGTGTCAAATGCCTTGGATACATCCAGAAAAAGGGCGCAGCTAACGAGGTTTCTTTCAAAACCGGAAAAAAGTAAATCTGAAAATTCTTCGAGTAATGGTTGTGTACCTTTCTCCTGAACAAAACCAAACTGACTGGGTGAGATAACATTATGTATGTCCAGAAATGATCTCATAACATGAAATACATGTTTTTCTAGAACTTGCGCTATAATCGGTAATACAGAAATTGGTCGGTAATTTTCTATTTTCTTCGTTGCGCCCCCTTTGCACAAAGGCCTTACTATAGCAGTTTTCAGTTCATCTGGAATAACGCCCCTGTAGATGAAACCATTCAGCATACAAAGAAGTACATTCTTAATGATTTCATAATTTCTACAAAGGTCAGAAACTCGAATGCCGTCGATACCTGGTGATTTTGAGGATTTGAAGCTGTATAACAAAGAGGAAAGATCAGAATCGATCAAAGGTGGAAGAAACGCCGAGTGAGTTACAACATTGTCGAAAGTGATGGAGGAGTCTCGGGAGGTTCCTGAAAATATTGAAAAATGACTATTGAAAGCGTTTACGACCATTGCTAGATTAGTACCAAAATTAGTTTTTAAGGCATCATCAATTGAAATTTGAGAAGAGTTACCACGAAACTCGTTGATAAGATGCCAAGTTTTAGTCATGTCGGAACGCGAGTCCGTAAACTTTTTGTAAAAATATCTTCGCTTTGCTGAACGGATCATCGCGTTCACCATATTCCTGCAAGTTTTGAAGCTCGATTTAAGTAGAAGATTGTTCGGAGAGCGCCTATGCCGGGCCCACAAATCATTTTTTTCTTTTATAGCCGCCAGAATGTCGGCATTTAGCCAGTAATGATCAGGCCGGCGTCTTTTAACGTATATCACTTTTCTGGAAGAAAGATCAAAGTTTCTAAAAATGTTCACGAACTTATGATAGATGTCACTGGAACTGACTGACTGAAGAAAACCATTCCAGTCGTAGGAGGAGACAAGACAATCAAACTTTGCGGTGTCAAAAACAGATATTCGAGTGCCCGCTGAGGTGTGCTGCGGGGACGGTTTATCGTTGAACCAACGGCAAGCAACGAAGTAGTGATCAGCTAACTTGAGTGTAATAATTGCTGATTGGACCTTCTGCGAGTTTGTTCGGAGGTTAATGTGGTCTATGCACGAGACGACCAATCTTCCTGAGCGAATTTCTTCCCGTGTAGGTGCGTTTATCAAGGTGGAAAGTCCATTACCAGATAGAATGTTAAGGTAAGTGCATACTGATGACTTAGAAGATGTTAGAGTGTCTATATTGAAATCACCTACAAGGCATAACTCATTGAAAATAAAGTGCTGTCGAAGAGCAACATCTAGTTCATCCAAAAAGCCTCTGACGCACTCTGATGGTGGCCTATAAACTGCTAGAACACAAATAGAGTTGAGCGAATTAGTGATATTGATTGCAATGCATTCGGCGTGTTTAAAAGAAGCTGAAAGGTTAGTTACATGCCAGGTGTCACGAACAAATACTGCAATTCCACCGCCCCTGCCAGACGAGCGAGTGGTAAAAGTGCTACTGTATCCCGGTAGAAAAAACTCACTTGTAGCTTCCGCTGCAATATTAATTTCTGATAGAACAAAAACGTCAACTGAGAGGTTAACAGCGCTACATAAAATTCTGAATTCATTCCAATATTTACGGAGGCTCCTAATATTTACATGCACTACAGTGCAAGACGACTTTTGTGGTTGTCCTAAAAAACTAAGAAGTCCGTCGAAATCCGAAAGTTGAGCAAAACTCATCTTGGAATCATACGATCTTGTCAATGTCTGTTAGCCGGGTTATACGGATCAAGTCAGCACCCTCACTTTTTTTTGCAAATATTTTTCCCCTTTTCACCCAAATGAATTTATAACCCTTAGCCCTGGCTTTCTGTCTCGCTTGCCAGAACAACTCTTTGTTAGATCGAGTAAGGTTCTCATTAAAGTAGAGCCGGGGGAGGCCCTCTGTTTGACACAGCGAACGAAGCGTGCCACGCTCAGCCATCCAAGTTTCTTTAGCTCTAACCGAATAAAACCGGACTAGCACTGGCGGAATCCCGTCATGTTTTGCGGGCAGGCGATGGATTTCTAGGATATCAGAGGGTTGAAAGGAATCCGCGAGTGACAGCTTACTAGCAAGCTCAGATATACAAGATATCAGGTTTTCCCCGGGAGAGACTGCCAAGCCGTGTAACTCCAGGTTTGGAAGACGAGAGTACTGCTCACTGTCATTTTGTGCAGCACGCACCTGTAGGATCTCTGCTGCTTGAGATTGCACAGTGGCTTGAAGGCTGGAGACCTCGTCCTGGAGAGTTTTCACTGCCTGGGTATTCGACGTGGCAGCCTTTAGGAGAATGTCGTATTTCCCAGAGAAGTCAGCAATAATAATAATAATAATAATAATAATAAAATAATAATGATGTTAATAATATTATAATACTAATAAATTTATTGAACACGGATTAATAATAATAATCATAATACATTTTTATTCAACATTGCAACATAACTAATTTGAGTGTCGGGTCTGGTCAGCAGCAGAGGCTTGTGGGACCAGATCCAGCATTTGGTGTAGAGACTGGATATCTGCACGGACTCACATCACGTGCACATAAACACACACACACACACACACACACACACACACACACACACACACACACACACACACACACACACACACACACACACACACACACACACACACACACACACACACACACACACACACACACATACACACACACACGCACGCAGCATGCAGGCAGGCAGGCAGACACACACAAATAAATGAACACACACACACACACACACACACACACACACACACACACACACACATTTGTTGCTTGATCAGAGTAGAGCGGTGCAAGTCCTGAGTTGGTGTTTTTGTAGTGTTTTAAAGGTAGCTTGAAGATGAGTCATAAAAACAATGAAAAAGTAGACTGAGGAGCGCACACTCGCACGAAATCACGCAAAAATGCAACAGGAAATATCATACTGCAGACACGAATGTATGTTACAGAGTCGGGCAAATTCACCTGTGGTGCGTCTTACACAAAAATAAAATTAATAAGATCAAAATAACACATTTCACACAATACTCCACTAATCATTTTATGTGTCCAAAAGAAAAAAGTGCTTCAGTAAAAAAAAAAAAAAAAAGAATGTCACAGGAATTAGCAATATGTAAGAACAAAGAAATAAGAGTTAAAAGCAGCAAAGTTCACTGCCTATACACGCCGAGAACGAGCTCTCAGAAATTTCTTTAATGTCTTGTTTGAAGTAAGGAGGAGCAAAGAATCTGGGACTTCAGTAAATATTTTTGGGACATAAAATGAGCAAATACATTCACCTAATGACCCGTGGAGTTTGAAAACGCGGAGCAAATCTCAGATCACGAAGTGGACTTGACGACACTCTGAACTTATTTCCCCAGAAGTGTCGCCAGATAACAGTTCAGAGAAATAGTAACAAGGTAACTTGGGAGAGGCAAACAAGTTATCACAAGATATAAAGGTTTTGCTATATGTGACACTTTTCAAAATTACTTTTAAAATACGATCAAGTTTTGGATATCAGAACTGAGGACAGTTAAAAAATACAGTGATGCCATATCTGAGTATGTTGTAGGCTTTCAACGTTTGCGTGATGCTCTTCTTAGGTGGCAGTGTTAGAAATGTATTTTATGTGGTAAGCAAACAAAAACAGTTACTCAATGTTGGTCATATAAAGACATGTGTGTTCCACGAAATATCACAGTCAAAAGCTGAACAGATTAATATCAACATACCTAACAGGTTTACAATGACAAAGGAGGCAGCTGAGTTATGTAGAAACAGTGGAGAAGTCAAACTTACATTTTCAATGGATTGCAGCATATCAGCTTGGTTTTGGAAGCATTTACCTGAAGTTTGGTTTGCTAAAGAACTGAAGTCCATTATTTTGAACACCTGCTTGAGCATTTCTATTGCACGCTGGGTATTGTAATAATTGGTAATAATTTGGTCTAGAAGCAGATCCGGCAGAGTTGATGTCGGACTGGTCAAAGCCACAGTTTGTAAGGCCAGGTCCACAGATTACACCAAGAAAAAGCAACATGAGTAAAAAATGCAACTCAATAAACAAAATTTAAAAACAAAAAATCAGGAGTACGAAAATGTTACAGTTCCGTTGGAGACACAGTACAGTTCTTTGAAGGTGGAAAAGTTACAATATAATAAAATAAAGTTAATTTATAAAATGCAATTACTGGTCATGTTGTCAGTTTACTGTTAATCATGGCAATAGTGCTTCTGGTATGTAATATAGAAATATATAATCGTAATCGTACAAGAAAAAAATATATATATTTATAAAAACACACGCGCACACTTGTTTGCGTTTTTAGTACGGAAATGTTGAGTAGTTCCGTTGGAAAATTTTATTTGAACACGCATTTAATAATAATAATAATAATAATGACAGGTGCGCTCGATAGGGAAGTGATCTTTATAGGAATATGATCACTCGCCCCAGCAATCGGGTTCAGCTGGACCATAATGCGCGTATTGAGTTGGAAGCAAAACTCAGGTCAAGCACTACGCTCTACTCCTGGCGTACAAACGTAGCGGTTCATTCATTCAAGCAGCGAAGACCAATGGCTGTGGTCAACTCTTCCAGTAATCTGCCGCCGTGCTGACGTTTGCTTGTCTCCAGGTTTCGTTATGGGTGTGTTAAAACTGCAGCAGCAGCGTATGGTGACCAGAGAGTATCGTACGTAATATCGTAGGGTCCCAGGAAATGTTAGGTCGTACGTAGGCTGTGACGATGGTTAGCTTGAGTTGCCTTTGCTGATTGTCACAGCCACGTATTCAGCTCTGTGGTCGCAGAGATCGGAGAGATCCACTTGAACTTGAGGTAAGTTCCGGTGGAATGCGGGGCTGGGCGACGCTTTGGGTGCATCTGCTATGTTGAAGCTGTTCGGGGAGTATGCAAGACGTAGGGTGCACAGTCGGATCGCTCCCAGCTTAACGTTAGTTTCTTGAAGCGCTAACACTTTGACCTGCGTCTTTGTAGGTGCTGCCTTAAGTCGTTGTATTCTGGTTTCCGGAGTCCATTAACATTCCACTGATAATTGATGGGATGAAATTGCTTTGGAGGAGCAAGGATGTCTATTTCTTGTTACCTGTATTTTCGTTGTTTAGGTTGATTTCTCACTGATGCAGTCGAATGGCACTAGAGGTGTACGAGGCAGCTGCGCCAGTCAATATGATTAATGGATTGTGCAAACTGAGAATGTAGGAAGCCTGGAAGGTGCGCAGCATTGTGGTGAGTGCAGCGCATTCCTTGAGGCTTTGTGGCTAGGTGCTGCGTCAGTTCGAATTTGGGGGTAGGTTATATGTTGGACTTTCTGGTAGGTTTTATCAGGTCTTTCAGAGGACGGGTCGTAGTAGCTCTCGTGGTGTTTGGAGATACTGAAGGCTCTACAGTATTGACTGGTGTCTTTGGAGTCGTTGTGGCTGGCTGCTTCTTCAAAGATGGAATTTATTATCATTGTTTAATGGAATTGGTGATCCCACTGTCTTCATTTGTGCGTTGAGGACGCCTACAAGGTGTCCAGTAATTTCTCTCGCGCCGCGGGTTTCTTGGTTGCTGAAATATGGCTGTGTGGTGATTTCGGGGTCAACAAGGTGGGAGCAAGAAAATGAAGAAGAGAAAGAGACAAGAGCGAGCAGTTTGCAGGAGAAAAGAGACTGAGACGGGAGACGAAGACGAAGTACGGAACGTTCTCGGGACCGACAGGGCAATCATCAAGCTCACGGGGGCTAAGGCTTGCAGCTATACGCAAGGTCTTCACCCCACGTCCAAGTCTTGCAGCTTTACGCAAGACCTCGTTCCGCCAAGACGGCACAACCCAAACCCGGACTCCGCCGCTGCACCACCAACGAGAAAATGAACTCTGATGAAGCTCGCCGCATCCGTGAATTGTAAGACTTCCATTAGTATCGTTTCTTTTTTTTTTTTCCTTTTTTTCTGTACTTATGTCATTCGCGCTTTAATCTTGTACTTTTTGTTTTAATCATTGTATTATATGTCGAAATCTAAAGTTTATTTTTCTTTCTATCTATCAAACTGGTCTCGATATCCTTTCTCTTCGCGTCGCATACCTGCGAGAGTGAAATAGTCCACTACATTTCTGGCGTCCGCGACAGGACTGCTCTTAATTTCCACCTTAAAGAGCTCCACCTCGCTAGTGTCCGTGTCGGTTGAGAATGGATCTTGAGAAGTTAACGGTAATTGGTAAAGAATTGGGTTTCTCAGGGGCTTCGCTAAAACAATGGATAGACGAAGAACGCGCACGCGAAAGAGAGGAGCGTCTAACAGAACGAGAAAGGACTCGAGAAGTAGAAGCTCAAACGCGTGCTCGTTTAGAAGCAGAAGCTCAAACGTGTGCTCGTTTAGAAGCAGAACGCACTGTGCTAGAACTGAAGTTGCGGTTACAAGAGCAGCAAGGAGGATCGATCACTCGGGTTCCAGATGCATCTGATGAGGGTACGTCTACTAGTGTCGCGCAGGGGTATCGGAGTCCACATAAACTTATACCCCCCTTTAACGAAGGGAGCGATGAATTGGATGCGTACATCCAACGTTTTGAGCGGGTGGCAACAAGTCAAGAATGGCCTCTGGAAAAATGGGCATTGTCCTTGAGCCTATGTTTGAAAGGGGAAGCGTTAAGTGTAGTAGGACGCATGGCTGCCGACGATGCCATGGACTATGCTAAACTGAAGCAGACTCTTCTCCAACGATTTCGATATACTGAGGAAGGATATCGTGTCAAGTTCAGAAAGGCGAAACCAGAGAACTCCGAAACGGGAAGACAATTTTCTGGTCGTCTATTAGGTTATTTTGACCACTGGCAGGAGATGGCAAGGACGGAGCGCACTTATGACGCACTTCGGGACAAAATTGTCTCCGAAGAATTTCTGAACAAATGCCACGAGAAACTCGCAATTTTTATAAAGGAAAGGGGCTGCCAAGGGCTCGACAAGCTAGCAGAAGCAGCAGACCACTACCTCGAGGCCCAGGGGTTGGTCAACCTCGGCAAAAAGAAAGAAGAGACTGACAAGCCGACAGGGCAAGTTAGGATGTCTGATCCTCAAGGTGCAAAGAGAAATCTGCAGTGCTTCCTTTGCAATAAACAAGGCCATCGGGCAGCAGACTGTTGGGCCAAATCAAGAGGACCCAATCAGAAGACGAATTTCTGCTGGAAATGTCGCCAGAACGGGCATAAAGCTGAGGCTTGTCCGAAGAAGACAGACGGTGGTGGACAGGCGTCGTGTTCTCTGACACGTCGGAAGGATCGTAACGTCTACGGATCTGAAAGTCGTCCATCCGAACGCCTTGCTGTGAAAGCTGAAGAGGACAAAACGGGAACTGACGTTCAAGCAGACGGCATGCCCACGGCTACAGGACTACTCGAGGGTCATCAGGTCACCGTCCTGCGAGATTCTGGGTGTAACTCGGTCATAGTCAAGCGGTCCCTGGTTCCTGACGTCAAATTTACAGGACGAAACCGCGTTATCTTCCTGCTTGACCGGACAGAATTGTGTCTGCCTGAAGCGGTGGTTGACATTGATTCCCCCTATTTCCAAGGCAAGGTGACAGCGACCTGTATGGAAAATCCTCTCTATGATGTCGTTTTAGGAAACGTGGATGGTGTGCGGGATGCCTCCGATCCTAACGTTATATGGAGTCGTCAGCAAGACACGCCTCTTCAAGGAGAAAGGACAGCTCCAGTTACTGAGGCAAGCGATTGTGGCAGTTCAATAACTCAACCAGTTCTCATTGAGACGGGCCGTTCATCGGCTGCCACAGAGCCAAACGAGTCACAGGCCGGTGCCGCAGCTAAGCTGGCCTCGCGAAACTCTGGTCAATTACCTGTGGCGGTAGTGAATCCATTGGCCATCAACTCGACAGAGCTGAGCGCCAAGCAGAGAGAAGACAGTACTCTCCAAAGATGTTTTGAAGCGGTTGGGAACAAAGTTGCTACAAGATCAGCTGACATTGAGTTCACACTGACCAACGGAATTCTGTTTCGACGGTACAGATTGCCATCGAAGAAGGAGATGGAACAGCTCGTTGTCCCAAGCGATCTCCGGAACTTTGTGCTAAAAATGGCACACGAGGGAATTCTCGCTGGACATCAGGGAATTAAACGCACGACAGATAGAATCCTCGAAGAGTTCTACTGGCCAGGAGTTCAAGGAGACGTTACTCGATTTGTAAAGTCGTGCGACATCTGCCAGAGAACTGTCCCAAAGCACCTAGTAGGCCGCGTACCTTTGGGCAACATGCCAGTCATCGAAACACCATTCCAGCGGGTCGCCATCGACATTGTGGGACCCCTATCTCCAACATCTGAGAAGGGAAACCGCTATGTACTCACCATGGTTGACTTCGCGACGCGCTACCCTGACGCGGTTGCGTTACCAAGCATTGAAACGGAGAAAGTCGCCGAGGCTTTACTAGAGATGTTCTCACGTGTGGGATTTCCCAGAGAAATCATTAGCGATCGCGGCCGATCGTTCATGTCTGGGCTCATGAGGGAGTTCAACCGGTTGCTTTCGCTTAAACATATGCCAACCACGCCGTATCATCCTATGGCAAACGGCCTTGTAGAACGTTTCAACGGCACGCTGAAACAAATGATCCGACGAATGTGTCAGGAAAGCCCCAAGAGCTGGGACAGATACTTGGCACCACTGTTATTCGCATATCGTGAAGTGCCACAGACCTCCCTCGGGTTCGCACCTTTCGACCTACTGTACGGTAGATACGTCAGAGGACCCATGGCCATATTGAAAGAGCTCTGGTCAGGAGAGAGTATCGACGACGAGACAAAGACTTCGTACGGCTACATGGTCGAGCTTCGCAAGCGCTTAGACGACACGTGCCGAATAGCCCATGAGCAGCTCAAGAAAGCGAAGATGACACAGAAAACCTATTATGACAAGAAGACAAGGAGGCGCCAGCTCACTGTTGGAGACAGGGTCCTGCTCCTTTTGCCATCTGACACCAACAAGCTGATCCTGACCTGGAAAGGCCCCTTCACTGTCTTAGAGAGACGAAATGACGTTGACTACGTCATCGACCTTGGAACAAGAACCAGCTTGTTCCATATCAACATGCTGAAAAAGTACGAAGAGAGGACAATCGTTGATCAGACACCTCAACGAGCTTCGGTCGCATTCCATGATGGGAATGTTGAGGACGAAGACCTGCCGTGTGCAACACTGCAACAAAACGAAACTTATCGAGACGTGAAAATATCAAGGGAGCTGACTGCCGATCAACAAGCACAAGTTTCCAGACTCCTGACAACATACCAAGAAAGTCTGTCAGATGTCCCAGGAAGGACCCACCTGGTAGAGTGCAAGTTGAAAGTCACGACCGACACTCCTATTCAAGTCCATCAGTACCCCATACCATTCTCCATCCAAGAAACGGTACAGGAGGAAGTAAAAGAAATGCTACAACGGGGCATCATTGAGCCCTCCGAGTCCCCCTATCAAGCACCCATCGTGATGGTAAAGAAAAAGGACGGGGCAATGCGACTCTGCATTGACTTCAGACAACTGAACAAGGTCCTGATTCCAGACAGTGAACCCATCCCAAGAGTGGACATGATGTTTGCAAAGTTGGGAAAAAGCCGGTACTTCTCGAAGTTTGACTTCTCTAAAGGATACTGGCAGGTTCCGATGCACGAAGATTCCAAGCACATGACAGCTTTTTCTTCCACGTCTGGATTTTATCAGTTTCGATTTATGCCCTTTGGCATCAAAACAGCACCAGCTGTATTCACCCGGCTTATGAGAAAAGTGGTCGAGGGGGTCTCGAACATCTACCACTACTTTGATGATGTCCTCATCGCCACGGAGTGCTGGGAGGAGCATCTAACGACTCTGGAGTTGTTCTTCCAGCGCGTGAAGCAGGCGGGTTTAACGATCCGTCCCACAAAGAGCGAAATTGGCTTCGCATCTGTCAAATTTCTTGGCCACATCGTTGGACATGGGCTCCTGCGCCCTCAAGTCGAGACCCTGGAGAAAGTGCAAGCTACCAATCGACCCGAGACAAAAAAGGAAGTGCGATCATTCCTTGGCCTTACGGGCTATTATAGGGATTTCGTACCCCAGTACTCTGAAATCTCTCACCCACTTACGGAGTTGACACGTAAAAGAGCACCAAACAAGGTGCATTGGGGGAAGAGCGAACAGGCCTCTTTTGACAAGCTAAAAGAACTACTGTCCAGCCAGCCCATCTTAAAAGCCCCAGAATTATCAGAACCTTTCGTGTTGCGTACCGACGCTTCGTCGAGAAGCATAGGAGCCGTACTCATGCAGCGACATAATGATGTTCTTCACCCCGTATCGTACGCAAGTCGTCGACTGCTGCCACGTGAAGCTGCCTACTCGACAGTGGAACGAGAAGGACTAGCCATTACTTGGGCGGTTAAGAAGTTTCATGTGTTCTTATTTGGAAGACCATTCATTCTGCAAAGTGATCATCAGCCACTCGTTTACATCAATTCTGCAAAGCATGTAAACAGCCGCGTATTACGTTGGAGCCTAATGCTCATGGAATATGACTTTACTGTTGAGTATCTTAAGGGTAGTGACAACGTAGGCGCTGATTACATGAGCCGCATGTCTGTTGCTGAATAAGATTTTTTTTGTAATGGACAATATCACGAATTTACTGAATTTTTTGGAATTGTATATGTGCCCGGCGGTGCTTACTAAGTGACTGTTGTAAATGTATGTACTTTTGTGTCTGTCAAAAGTGATGTGTTTTTCAATGTGCATTGTGTTGTGATAGACTGCGAACAATGTGACTTTAAACGTGCTAGAAGTTGTTTCAGCTGAACAACATTCTCAAGTGGAGGTGATTGTGGTGATGTCGGGGTCAACAAGGTGGGAGCAAGAAAATGAAGAAGAGAAAGAGACAAGAGCGAGCAGTTTGCAGGAGAAAAGAGACTGAGACGGGAGACGAAGACGAAGTACGGAACGTTCTCGGGACCAACAGGGCAATCATCAAGCTCACGGGGGCTAAGGCTTGCAGCTATACGCAAGGTCTTCACCCCACGTCCAAGTCTTGCAGCTTTACGCAAGACCTCGTTCCGCCAAGACGGCACAACCCAAACCCGGACTCCGCCGCTGCACCACCAACGAGAAAATGAACTCTGATGAAGCTCGCCGCATCCGTGAACTGTAAGACTTCCATTAGTATTGTTTTGTTTATTTTTTTCCTTTTTTTTGTACTTATGTCATTCGCGCTTTACTCTTGTACCTTTTGTTTTAATCATTGTATTATATGTCGAAATTTAAAGTTTATTTTTCTTTCTATCTATCAAATTGGTCTCGATATCCTTTCTCTTCGCGTCGCATACCTGCGAGAGTGAGATAGTCCACTACATTTCTGGCGTCCGCGACAGGACCGCTCTTAATTTCCACCTTAAAGAGCTCCACCTCGCTAGTGTCTGTGTCGGTTGAGAATGGATCTTGAGAAGTTAACGGCAATTGGTAAAGAATTGGGTTTCTCGGGGGCTTCGCTAAAACAATGGATAGACGAAGAACGCGCACGCGAAAGAGAGGAGCGTCTAACAGAACGAGAAAGGACTCGAGAAGTCGAAGCTCAAACGCGTGCTCGTTTAGAAGCAGAAGCTCAAACGTGTGCTCGTTTAGAAGCAGAACGCACTGTGTTAGAACTGAAGTTGCGGTTACAAGAGCAGCAAAGAGGATCGATCACTCGGGTTCCAGATGCATCTGATGAGGGTACGTCTACTAGTGTCGCGCAGGGGTATCGGAGTCCACATAAACTTATACCCCCTTTAACGAAGGGAGCGATGAATTGGATGCGTACATCCAACGTTTTGAGCGGGTGGCAACAAGTCAAGAATGGCCTCCGGAAAAATGGGCCTTGTCCTTGAGCCTATGTTTGAAAGGGGAAGCGTTAAGCGTAGTAGGACGCATGGCTGCCGACGATGCTATGGACTATGCTAAACTGAAGCAGACTCTTCTCCAACGATTTCGATATACTGAGGAAGGATATCGTGTCAAGTTCAGAAAGGCGAAACCAGAGAACTCCGAAACGGGAAGACAATTTTCTGGTCGTCTATTAGGTTATTTTGACCACTGGCAGGAGATGGCAAGGACGGAGCGCACTTATGACGCACTTCGGGACAAAATTGTCTCCGAAGAATTTCTGAACAAATGCCACGAGAAACTCGCAATTTTTATAAAGGAAAGGGGCTGCCAAGGGCTCGACAAGCTAGCAGAAGCAGCAGACCACTACCTCGAGGCCCAGGGGTTGGTCAACCTCGGCAAAAAGAAAGAAGAGACTGACAAGCCGACAGGGCAAGTTAGGATGTCTGATCCTCATGGTGCGAAGAGAAATCTGCAGTGCTTCCTTTGCAATAAACAAGGCCATCGGGCAGCAGACTGTTGGGCCAAATCAAGAGGACCCAATCAGAAGACGAATTTCTGCTGGAAATGTCGCCAGAACGGGCATAAAGCTGAGGCTTGTCCGAAGAAGACAGACGGTGGTGGACAGGCGTCGTGTTCTCTGACACGTCGGAAGGATCGGAACGTCTACGGATCTGAAAGTCGTCCATCCGAACGCCTTGCTGTGAAAGCTGAAGAGGACAACACGGGAACTGACGTTCAAGCAGACGGCATGCCCACGGCTATAGGACTACTCGAGGGTCATCAGGTCACCGTCCTACGAGATTCTGGGTGTAACTCGGTCATAGTCAAGCGGTCCCTGGTTCCTGACGTCAAATTTACAGGACGAAACCGCGTTATCTTCCTGCTTGACCGGACAGAATTGTGTCTGCCTGAAGCGGTGGTTGACATTGATTCCCCCTATTTCCAAGGCAAGGTGACAGCGACCTGTATGGAAAATCCTCTCTATGATGTCGTGTTAGGAAACGTGGATGGTGTGCGGGATGCCTCCGATCCTAACGTTATATGGAGTCGTCAGCAAGACACGCCTCTTCAAGGAGAAAGGACAGCTCCAGTTACTGAGACAAGCGATTGTGGCAGTTCAATAACTCAACCAGTTCTCATTGAGACGGGCCGTTCATCGGCTGCCACAGAGCCAAACGAGTCACAGGCCGGTGCCGCAGCTAAGCTGACCTCGCGAAACTCTGGTCAATTACCTGTGGCGGTAGTGAATCCCTTGGCCATCAACTCGACAGAGCTGAGCGCCAAGCAGAGAGAAGACAGTACTCTCCAAAGATGTTTTGAAGCGGTTGGGAACAAAGTTGCTACAAGATCAGCTGACATTGAGTTCACACTGACCAACGGAATTCTGTTTCGACGGTACAGATTGCCATCGAAGAAGGAGATGGAACAGCTCGTTGTCCCAAGCGATCTCCGGAACTTTGTGCTAAAAATGGCACACGAGGGAATTCTCGCTGGACATCAGGGAATTAAACGCACGACAGATAGAATCCTCGAAGAGTTCTACTGGCCAGGAGTTCAAGGAGACGTTACTCGATTTGTAAAGTCGTGCGACATCTGCCAGAGAACTGTCCCAAAGCACCTAGTAGGCCGCGTACCTTTGGGCAACATGCCAGTCATCGAAACACCATTCCAGCGGGTCGCCATCGACATTGTGGGACCCCTATCTCCAACATCTGAGAAGGGAAACCGCTATGTACTCACCATGGTTGACTTCGCGACGCGCTACCCTGACGCGGTTGCGTTACCAAGCATTGAAACGGAGAAAGTCGCCGAGGCTTTACTAGAGATGTTCTCACGTGTGGGATTTCCTAGAGAAATCATTAGCGATCGCGGCCGATCGTTCATGTCTGGGCTCATGAGGGAGTTCAACCGGTTGCTTTCGCTTAAACATATGCCAACCACGCCGTATCATCCTATGGCAAACGGCCTTGTAGAACGTTTCAACGGCACGCTGAAACAAATGATCCGACGAATGTGTCAGGAAAGCCCCAAGAGCTGGGACAGATACTTGGCACCCCTGTTATTCGCATATCGTGAAGTGCCACAGACCTCCCTCGGGTTCGCACCTTTCGACCTACTGTACGGTAGATACGTAAGAGGACCCATGGCCATATTGAAAGAGCTCTGGTCAGGAGAGAGTATCGACGACGAGACAAAGACTTCGTACGGCTACATGGTCGAGCTTCGCAAGCGCTTAGACGACACGTGCCGAATAGCCCATGAGCAGCTCAAGAAAGCGAAGATGACACAGAAAACCTATTATGACAAGAAGACAAGGAGGCGCCAGCTCACTGTTGGAGACAGGGTCCTGCTCCTTTTGCCATCTGACACCAACAAGCTGATCCTGACTTGGAAAGGCCCCTTCACTGTCTTAGAGAGACGAAATGACGTTGACTACGTCATCGACCTTGGAACAAGAACCAGCTTGTTCCATATCAACATGCTGAAAAAGTACGAAGAGAGGACAATCGTTGATCAGACACCTCAACGAGCTTCGGTCGCATTCCATGATGGGAATGTTGAGGACGAAGACCTGCCGTGTGCAACACTGCAACAAAACGAAACCTATCGAGACGTGAAAATATCAAGGGAGCTGACTGCCGATCAACAAGCACAAGTTTCCAGACTCCTGACAACATACCAAGAAAGTCTGTCAGATGTCCCAGGAAGGACCCACCTGGTAGAGTGCAAGTTGAAAGTCACGACCGACACTCCTATTCAAGTCCATCAGTACCCCATACCATTCTCCATCCAAGAAACGGTACAGGAGGAAGTAAAAGAAATGCTACAACGGGGCATCATTGAGCCCTCCGAGTCCCCCTATCAAGCACCCATCGTGATGGTAAAGAAAAAGGACGGGGCAATGCGACTCTGCATTGACTTCAGACAACTGAACAAGGTCCTGATTCCAGACAGTGAACCCATCCCAAGAGTGGACATGATGTTTGCAAAGTTGGGAAAAAGCCGGTACTTCTCGAAGTTTGACTTCTCTAAAGGATACTGGCAGGTTCCGATGCACGAAGATTCCAAGCACATGACAGCTTTTTCTTCCGCGTCTGGATTTTATCAGTTTCGATTTATGCCCTTTGGCATCAAAACAGCACCAGCTGTATTCACCCGGCTTATGAGAAAAGTGGTCGAGGGGGTCTCGAACATCTACCACTACTTTGATGATGTCCTCATCGCCACGGAGTGCTGGGAGGAGCATCTAACGACTCTGGAGTTGTTCTTCCAGCGCGTGAAGCAGGCGGGTTTAACGATCCGTCCCACAAAGAGCGAAATTGGCTTCGCATCTGTCAAATTTCTTGGCCACATCGTTGGACATGGGCTCCTGCGCCCTCAAGTCGAGACCCTGGAGAAAGTGCAAGCTACCAATCGACCCGAGACAAAAAAGGAAGTGCGATCATTCCTTGGCCTTACGGGCTATTATAGGGATTTCGTACCCCAGTACTCTGAAATCTCTCACCCACTTACGGAGTTGACACGTAAAAGAGCACCAAACAAGGTGCATTGGGGGAAGAGCGAACAGGCCTCTTTTGACAAACTAAAAGAACTACTGTCCAGCCAGCCCATCTTAAAAGCCCCGGAATTATCAGAACCTTTCGTGTTGCGTACCGACGCTTCGTCGAGAAGCATAGGAGCCGTACTCATGCAGCGACATAATGATGTTCTTCATCCCGTATCGTACGCAAGTCGTCGACTGCTGCCACGTGAAGCTGCCTACTCGACAGTGGAACGAGAAGGACTAGCCATTACTTGGGCGGTTAAGAAGTTTCATGTGTTCTTATTTGGAAGACCATTCATTCTGCAAAGTGATCATCAGCCACTCGTTTACATCAATTCTGCAAAGCATGTAAACAGCCGCGTATTACGTTGGAGCCTAATGCTCATGGAATATGACTTTACTGTTGAGTATCTTAAGGGTAGTGACAACGTAGGCGCTGATTACATGAGCCGCATGTCTGTTGCTGAATAAGATTTTTTTTGTAATGGACAATATCACGAATTTACTGAATTTTTTGGAATTGTATATGTGCCCGGCGGTGCTTACTAAGTGACTGTTGTAAATGTATGTACTTTTGTGTCTGTCAAAAGTGATGTGTTTTTCAATGTGCATTGTGTTGTGATAGACTGCGAACAATGTGACTTTAAACGTGCTAGAAGTTGTTTCAGCTGAACAACATTCTCAAGTGGGGGTGATTGTGGTGATGTCGGGGTCAACAAGGTGGGAGCAAGAAAATGAAGAAGAGAAAGAGACAAGAGCGAGCAGTTTGCAGGAGAAAAGAGACTGAGACGGGAGACGAAGACGAAGTACGGAACGTTCTCGGGACCAACAGGGCAACCATCAAGCTCACGGGGGCTAAGGCTTGCAGCTATACGCAAGGTCTTCACTCCCACGTCCAAGTCTTGCAGCTTTACGCAAGACCTCGTTCCGCCAAGACGGCACAACCCAAACCCGGACTCCGCCGCTGCACCACCAACGAGAAAATGAACTCTGATGAAGCTCGCCGCATCCGTGAACTGTAAGACTTCCATTAGTATTGTTTTGTTTATTTTTTTCTCCTTTTTTTTGTACTTATGTCATTCGCGCTTTACTCTTGTACCTTTTGTTTTAATCATTGTATTATATGTCGAAATTTAAAGTTTATTTTTCTTTCTATCTATCAAATTGGTCTCGATATCCTTTCTCTTCGCGTCGCATACCTGCGAGAGTGAGATAGTCCACCAGCAGGCTGATTTTGCTGAAGTGTAGTCCATATTGTTTGAGCTTTTGTAATTTGTAATTTGTTTTTCCACCTTGTAGATTGGACACCCTTGGTGACGTGGCGTCATGGCGCTTGCTGCAGTTCGTGCACTTAGGTTGTTCTGCTTCGCACGTGCGGCTGTCGTGTTCGCCTCCACATCGGCTACAGCGCTGCGCTTTTAGAGCAGGTACTTGCAATGTGCCCGAAGCGGTTACACTTCGGACATTGCCGTGGTTTTTCTAGGTATGGGAAGACTTCATATCGAGTGTGGCCTATGTAGACGTGCTCGCATGTTGCTCCCGAGGCGAAGGTGATCTTTACTGCCTCCGAAGTTCCAAGTCTTCTTACTTGAATTACAGGTGCTTTTTCTCGTAAAGCTGCGCAAAGTTCGGCGTCTGTGATTTCAGTGGATACACCGCGAATGACTCCGACGTAAGCAGATGGTGGAGGCGGTTCATACGCCATAACTTGAACCACACCCAGGCTCTTGAGTCGGAGTAGGGCTTTTGTTGATTCCACATTACGTGTGTCAAGGGCCAGCAGATTGAGACGATAGTTTGGTCTAATCTGTATGATGCCGTCAGGAGCCACGTCCTCCAGTTTCTTTTTCAGAACAAAGGGGTTGAGGTTGGTTACGAGTTTTGTGGGGTCAGTAGGCTTGACAATGACGGTGAGATTTGGAAGTGGTTGACTTATGATGGTTGATTGGCTCGAATTAGAGCCATGGCGTCTCTTCTTTGTCATTTGAGTCGTCCATTTGCCTCCATCGTCAGACTCATCCGTCATAGAAGCATCATCGTCAATGATGGCCGGCTCACCACATTCGATGTCGGCGGATGCTGGCTTCGGTGCTTCATGGTTGCTCATATCCGTTGAACCCCGAAGGGTGGAGACGGATCTTTGGAGTACCAAAGGAAGATGCTCCGAGGAGTTCCGGCCGGTACGTAGGCTGTTGGTTGTCAAAAATACTGCGATTTTTCTGGAGCGATGAGAACGATCGTCCTTCCGAAAGCGTCGTCGTCGTCGTTTTCTCCACGTTGTCCACTGAAAGCAACTGTGTGCGCTCAAGCAGAACAATTTTCTAAAAGCGACAAGAAAGGTCCACGGAATCCTATGGCTGGAAGTTTGATAAGTAGTATAGAGTGATTAACAGTATCAAACGCTTTTGACACGTCAAGGAAGCAAGCGCAAGTGAACAAGTTATTCTCAAAGCCATAATTTAAGTCATCTGAAAACGTGTCCAAGAGAGGTAGCGTTCCTCGGCCAGCTATAAAGCCATACTGACTCGGAGACATGATTTGATATTTGTCAATAAAGGATGCCATCGTTTTATAAATATATTTCTCTAATATTTGTACCAGACATAGCAAAATAGATATTGGGCGATAGTTTTCTACCTTACCTCTCTGACCTCCCTTAAATAGGGGTTTAACAACAGCAGTTTTTAATGCACGAGGTATGATACCAGTCTCGATTATATTGTTGAAAAGTAAAAGGAGTGCATCCTTAATGTAAGTGACAATTCTTCGGAGATCACTAAGGCGTATTTTATCTATTCCAGGGGATTTGTTCAATTTGAGGCTCAGTATTATAGATTCTAAGTCGCTTGCTGTATCGTCGGTTGGACGTCTGTGGACTGAACGTCGGATTGTTGTTTTGGGGTGTTCCATAAGGGGTGTACCCGTATACACCCCCTATTTCTTAGAGTGTACAAGCAGCGCGCCACGTCTTCTTTTTTCACACTGCACTCCGGCGGGGACATCATGCTCCCCCACTGCGATCCCGAGGTCACGAATCACGTGACACATGGGATAGTAGCGTACTCAAGAACGTAACGCTAATATAAAATCTCGAGTTTTCGTGACATGGTCAGTATAGTTTTGTTTTTCTCTGGATTAAGCATCAAGAAATTTGCTGAGCACAACTCAGAGACACGGTCAACCTCCTCTTGTAAGACACTGCATTCAGAAGATCATCATATATTTCTAAAAATCTTGATGTCATCAGCAAACATTACCAGACGTGTATTTTTATGCACACTTCAAGGTCGTTTACGAAAGGGAGGAATAGGAGGGGCACTAGGTTAGATCCCTGGGGTACCTCATGCAGATGTGGGTATGAAGGCATCAGAATAGCTGTTCGACATCCGAGCGCTACTTTGAATATCAGTCAAGTAGGTCTGAAGCCAACTTTGAAGATCCTGTGAGAAACGATATAAGGACAACTTATATAGTAGAAAATCATGATTTACTTTATCAATGGCCTTGGTCACGTCAAAATAAGCAATGTCCCGTTGACCTCGCCAAATAACTATAGGAACTGAGTAATCAAGAAATTAACAAAGATTCGTTTCCCCCGAACGGCCCTTCAAAACCCACGTTGAACACTGCTAAATCTATGTCGAAAGTAATAGGAAACACGCGTGTGTATGATTATTTCAGACACGTTTGAGGATGCACATAACATATGTATTGGTCGATAGTTGTTTACTTTACAAGTGTCACCGTTTTTGTACACTGGGATACTAACGAACATTTTTCATGGTGATGAAAAAACACCCGAATTTAAGGAAAGGCTAAATATGTGACGTAAAGCAGGAGCGAATACATTGTCACAACCCTTGACAATAAAATGTGGTATCATATTTATTCCTACTGATAACTTTGCATTACGCTTTTTGATTGCGTGTATAACCTCATTATTATAATATGACTGATAATTAGCGAGTCCTGGAAAGAGACAATGTTAAACTTTGCGCCGCTCGTAAACAAATGTGTTGAGTAGCATTTGCAAAAATAGTTTTGAAAAAATATTTGCAACTTCGGAAGGAGACAATACCTAACCGGTGTCACTACGTATACATATATTGTTATTTATTTCCATTGTATGCTGCCTGACATATTACCTAAACATATCAGGTTTTCGGTTAAGAGAACTTTCAATTTTTGTTTTGTAGACCTGCTTGTCATGTTTGTATAATTTTCTTACAAGTGTCCGGTAGATATTGAACTTAGTGTATCACAAGTCTAGGCCACTGCTTTGATACGGTATATAAAAGTTTATCTTTTTCGCATATAGAATTTTAAGTCTTGAGAGAACCAATGCTAATATTTAGATCTTTTAGACTTATAGCAACTTCTAGAAATGAATAGGTCCGTCTCCTTTTTTTAACAATCTTAGTTCAAGAATCAGTAGCGGTGCCTACAGTTTCTTCTTTTAGAAGCGGCGACCAGTCATAGTCTGAAAAACTCGTACATTTTTAAATAATTACCTTTACCGTAATTGTATCTGGATAACTCTGCCGGGTACCCTGATCTCCTGAAACGTCGTAACACAAAAGGCGGGGTGAAAAACATCAGGACGTACTCAGCCGTAATCACATCAGTGAGAGCCGATAATACCTTCAATAAAATTGTTCGAGAGAAAGAGGTCAAGAACGTTCTCTACACAGTTAGGAATTCGATTATATTGAAATGCTTGCTTCCTTTTTCGGCGCTCTTATCGGCGCAATCTGACTGAAGTTGTAATCAGGCACTCGCCACGCCCATCTTATTATTACGAGCGGTTCTACAGTCCCTGTTAACTTCAGAAGCTCCAAGTATCTGATTCGAGCTGCGAAGCCAACGAGGCAATAGAAAGCCCAAATGCGAATCACCAAGCAAAAAACTTAATAAGAAACGCCTGTTGTAATTGTTAAACTTTTTTGCAGTGCGGAGTGACTATGCCTGCGACGTAAGGCACACATTGCTTTAACTTGGATCGATCGGCAGAAATATTTAGCCAACAAAGTTTCTGCGTTGTAAAGCGCTCCGTTTGTGTTCGATGTTAACGTCGTAAAGTTTGAAAAAGGATATCTAACCTGCCGCGAATGAGTGTACCATTTACCGGTCACTGCGGGAAGAACGAAAATTTGCGATAACCGCGGGTGAGTCACCGTCGTCTCATCTCATATCATAAACATCTCTATTGTTCCTATCATAAAGCTCACTTCTCGCCAACCCAGTTTCTCATTAAATACTAGAAAGAATAAAACATGAAGGACGGACAAAAGCACATGTTTTATTCTTTCTAGTATTTAACTTTATCACCAACGCGTTCAACAAAAGTATACGTCCTTGCCTTTCCTATTTCTCGGGTAAAAGCAAAGAGCACCCGGCCACGCCGAGAACGGCGATATGCACTCGAAAACAGGCCGCAGAAACGGGCGTGTTAAAGTGTCCGGCCGATAACGCCGCAACCATGCGTGAGAGAGGGCCGCAATATTCAGCTCCGACGGAGAGGAACCGAAACCCGACGCATCGGGTGAGCGTTCACGGCACCCAACCAGCGTCCTTAGAAATATATGGTTCCCTGTTTTCGGCGTTTATTGCTCGCGAAATACGGAGGGCGTTTTTTAGAGTTTATTTTTTCGCCAAAAAGTCGGGGTTTACCGGGGTTTACTTTTGTTAGAATCCAAATTATTTGAAATTCGGAGCCTATCTTACTATGTCCCCAACAATATTTTTTTTTAAATTAGAAACAAAATAAATGAAGTTTGGATACCATGACCCGTTGCCCCGAAGAAACCTTGACGACCTAAAAGGCAAACCCCTTTTGTGAGTAGTTCGAGATTTCAAAGGAAACTGAAGTTGCGTATCCTCAGGACTACTGACCTTATGCTCTTACGTAGTTTAGTTCTATAACTAGCATCATTGTTTGCTTTTTATTTTTTTCGTTATGTCCACGGAACTTTGAGCTTTTCGGATAAATACAGAAAGACCGATCTCAGTAAGCGTTCGACGCATGCGTGAAGCCGCCATGACTTTAGTTCACAGGAGGCAGGCGGCGGTGCTCGAGTTATCTCGTGCCGTCTCGTGCTGTGCAGGTGCAAAGCTCCAGCGTTGTTGTCGCACGTGTAAAACGACTAAAATTCCCTCGATGCATTGCGGCAGCGGTGGTGTAGCCAAACTGGCTGGTGAGATCGTTCTACTTACAAAACATTTGCCGGCGAGCGTTTTTTTTTTTTTTTTGTATTTATCCGAAAACACAAGACCGTAGTTATAAATGACCGCTTCGCTTCTCGCGCACAGGTGGAAACGGGAAAAAAAAAAGGGAAAGGCGGGGAGGAGGGCAGGCGGGTTCCCTTTGGGATCGATTTCCCGTCCGCTCTTTCCTCGACGAAACGAGCATTTTCCCCGAGCGTTTGGAACGAATGCGCTACTACTCCACTTTTGGAAAGCACGCGACGGAGAACGAGTGCGCTACGTGCGCCTGTCCGATAGCCCGAGTGCGAAATGCGAGAGGCAGCCGTTTCTGGCGCAGTACGTGTGCCGCTCCAGATTTGGGCGCGTCTCTAGGTGTTGTTCTACCGTTTGTATTTTTTCGATTCCCGCGCCGCTTCGCAGTGTCCTCGTTTCTGAACAGAGCAAACAACTAAAAACGTGTCTGAAGTGAATATGTCATTCTACGCCACAGAAGGGTCCTTCGTACGGTGGCTCTTCTTCGCTGCACTCGGGAATTTCAGTCGGTACAACCAACAGACCGACCTCACCAGCCAGTTTGACTACGCCACTGCTGCCGCAATGCATCGAGGGAACTTTAGTTTTTCTGCACGTGCGACAAACACTCGCTGGAGCTCTGCGCGTGGAGACCCCGAGACGGCACGAGCCCTCGCACGCACGTCCGTTTGTCTCCTGTGAACTAAAGTTACGGTGGCGTCACGCATGCGCCGAACGCTTGAGGAGATCGGTCTATTCATCAGTGTCAAACGGCCACCTAGTCACCGTATTAAAAGTAGTGACTGCCACTTTTTTACAATAATTTGTGCGTGAAATGTTAGTCCAGCAGAATGATGCGGCCGGAAATACCTTTTCCGCCGAATTACTCTACGATCGAGCGTAAAAAACGAGCCGACATTCTGTTGGCGAAAGCCCACTGTGATGACTCGTAAACTCTGATGCCTGGAGGCCGTCTCCGATTGGTGTGTTCACCGCATCCAAAGCAGTGGTCCCTCGATTTCCACCTGATGACGTCAAAGAAGTTTCCTGATGCCGCTGGTCCCATCCTGGCGCGGTAACACCCGGCGCTGTTGGATGTTGCAGACGCCTCTTCTGCTTCAGGGCGCCCTGCAGCTTGGCAGTCGACGGACGCTTCGGCAGCTCGGAGTTGGGACGCCGCGACGAGAGCCACACTCGCGTGCGCTCGTCCTTTTCGCCAGCATTTCTACGGCCACCCAGCCAGGATTGCGACACCCAACAGGATGAGCACTCCGGCTTCTGTGGCGTCATTTGTTGACTCTTCGGGGCCGCTTCTGATTTAAGAGAGGGATAGGGCGCTAAACACACCAGTCAGAGACGGGCTCGCACCATACCCCAACAGCCTTCCTTCACAAGCTCGTCGTGGCTCAGAATGTCCGCTCGGGGGCGCCATATACCTTCCACCCCTTCGTCAGCGTAGGAGTGAGCGGAGTATATTCGCTTCACAAGCACCCAATAGACCTCTCGCTAAATTACGCAGACAAGGAGAATGCAGAGATTGGTGTTCCACGCGCCACATGCGCACGCCTTCCGTGTATAAAAGATTCGAAAGTAAATAACCAAATTAAATCGTCGAGGATCGCGCGTGCAAGACGTAATTGTTTTAGGTATTTTCTTTAGAAACGTTGCTACTGCTGAGGCCAGCACGTGCGGCGCGTGGAACACCAATCCCTGCATTCTCCTTGATGCTTGGGTAAGATAGCAATAGGTCTAAGTTCTTTCGTCTCATCGAGATGCCGCAGTACACTGAGCTGAAGTGGACGTGGACGGAAGGTAAGGGCACTGTAACGTGAAGAGAGCGAACGCGAAGGCCGGTTAGGGCAGCCCCTGCCGAAAAGCTTCCATTTGTCAAAGGCGCGGCGCTCCTGTTACAATAATCGTACTGTGTCCGAAACACACGTCTGTGCCAATGCGCCTCGCAAGTGGGCTCATTTTCGTCTTCTGCGCATGAAAAAGAAAGTAGCGGTGACGTCAGAACGCCGAGCCCTGATTGGCTGATCGCGGTCCCATATCTGAGCGTCGTCTGCTCCTTTGCAACAACGTCTGCTCGCAACGTCGTCTGCGTCTCTTCTTACCTTTCCTGCGACTTTCGGAAGTGCAGGCTCTTTACGAGCGAGCTCGACTTCGCCTTTCAGAGAAGGCAGACGAAATAACTCGAACGGTTCGTTGTTTTTGTCGAACAACTAGCAGACGCGCATCAAGGAGGGAAGTCAAAGTACTCACTGGCGAGGTGTCCCGAGACGCCAAGGTTTGTTTGCTAAGAACCGAGAGTGAGCGTGTTAGTGTCCACAAGTTCCCTCCCAAATACTTTTTCCCCCTTTCGTGTGCGGCAAGACTCCTCATTCTTTAACGGCGTCGGCGCGTTGGCGCAGTTAACGTCGTCTGCTTTACGTCTGCTAGTCAAAGCGATGGCTCCTTTACCTTTCCTGCGTCTGTCGGATATTCACCGCTTCTCACCGGCGAGAGTCACCGTTGCCTCGGAAAACAAGATGACAAGAGGAAGAGAATGACCTCTTAACTCATTTTGAGGTCAGTGATCAAAGTATAAGAAGAGTTCACAAGGGTCGCGCGGGCACATTCCATTCAGCAAGCCAGCCGGTCGTGGGCAGACGGTCACCGAGTCGGAGTGGCTAGCTAGGCCTATCTGCCGAGTTCGCTTGGTCGGTGTCGGTGGAATCGTGGCCGTTAGAGCTTTTCCAGGTGTTTGTAAATCCAGCGTTCTTGTTCGTCTTGGTCTGGTTCAAGTACTTTTACTTTTTTCTTGCTGCTTGGAGTCAGGACGCGAGAGAAGCGCACGTAGAAAAATAAACGTCCTTTGGTCGTCGCGACCGCGACGCTGTCGGCCATGCTGATTTGATCGTAACAAGTGCGTAGCTTCGGAGCTGTCGTAGGATTTTGTCGTAACGTGCGCAAAACTTACGAAAATTTCGGTTCGTGAATACGAATTTGTTTTTAAGTTTGTCTTACGCATATTTTTGGCGTAAGATAGTTTCGTGAATCTGGCCTCTCCACTCTGCAAAAGTCGCAGGAAAGGTAAGACAGACGCAGACGACGTTGCGAGCAGACGACGTTGCAAAGGAGCAGACGACGCTTCAGATAGGGGACCGCGATCAGCCAATCAGGGCTCGGCATTCTGACGTCACCGCTACCCCTGCGCGAGAAGCAGACGAACCTGCCCTCCGCATAGGCCCGTAGCCCTCAAGTTTTGAGCAGCGCTCCAGGCGAGCAAAATAGAATATTTGGCTTGCGTTTCGAACGTGCTTCATTACGCTTCCGCACTACAGTTTTTTATTCTCCGTTACATTATAAGAGCAAGCGTAGCAGAGGCTGCACGAGCGAGCTACGAGCTTTCAGTGTCCATGCTAAGCACGCGCGCTCGTGCAGTGCGAGCATCGTTCAGTGGGAACATGCTTTTGCAAGTAGCTTCAGCTTCGCTATCACGTAAAGTGAAACATACGGGCTCACGGAAGCTATGAAAGAAAGCATTAAAATAATAAAGCTGAAAGGAATGTTTAATGGGACGCTGAGGCCGCGAGCTGCATATTTCTGTTTTATTTTCTTCTTTCTTTTTGACATTTCGTTATTGCGCGTCTACAGGTGCTGACAGATGCTTGCATTCGAACGTGGCACGTGCAAAATCGAATGTTGCAGCGCCGCCTCGATCGTGCTGCCAGCATAACATGGTCGCGTCTTGCGGACGCGCTCGCACCCCCTGCCCGAGAGCAACGGGCTATCTTGAGGCGGCGATTATCATCGTCTGCGCGTCTTTTGTGTCCGGTGAGTGCGGCTGAAAAGTTCCAACAGCACCGCACCAACTGGGCGCGAACTGTGTTTTGTGCCATCTTTAACGGCCGGGGAAAGGACACTCGCCGAGCAGCGAAACCTGCGCGACGCCTCCCGAGACTCCGGAACACTCCCGTAGCTCTGCCCGCGGCCCTCGAAAGGAACTACCCAGCCCGCGGTGTATACACGGTGCACCGTCACACAGCGGATCCCTCGATGAGCAGAAGTCCATCGCGCTCGTCGAGGGGGCCTTCGGTGACAAGTTCGGCGGTTCTCCCGAGCCGGGGAGATAAGCTCGTAGAGCACGTGGCTTCCACCAGTGCTGGGCACTGCACGTGCGCAGTAACCAGATTCGCGTGCGAAGCGACTGCGCATGCTCCGCGCCGACAGCAGCGCCACCACACCGGCGTGACGTCGGTGTTGGTTGCAAGTCCTCGGTAGACGCCTTCAAAATTCCTCGCTAATTCTATCGATTTTCCGCGGTTCCCCGGATAAGACGGCGAAACTGGCGGACGGCCTCTTCCTATCTCGTCCCACGAGAGAAACATATCACTTACTCACCCTCCAACACCAGAGCAACACCGGCCAGTAGCGCCCCTGGTCTGGCTAAATGTATTAAACGGAAACCAATGATCGGCGTCCAACGTGGCTGCATACTTCGTATACGCTGGGTACTATTAGCGTAGTATACAGGCACTGGAAGATGAAGAGAGCTAGGGGTACCTTCCCCGATCTACATCTTCCAGTAATGTTTCGCCATTCTTGAAGCCTGAGCGCCGCACGCAGCACCTCGCATCCTAGCTGCTTTTTCGCCAATGGGCCTGTCAAATGATTTCGAAGGCATTCCTTTAAACTTACCAAGTAGGACGCAAAATTAATGTTCGCTCTCGCTCTGGTTACAAGTCCATGCTGAAGTCATCATTGAAATTGCCCACGTGGTCAGAAAAACTCGTGTCGCGCAGATCCAAATGTTTACAGAACGACGCCCTTTGGCATAAAGGAAAACGATGCCTGAATGTCCCCAGCTTCGACGGCTGCACGCGCATCACCGTACTGCCTTCTCTTTTTGCGCGACGAAACTATACTCTGTTTCACCTTACGATGTATCACAGGAAAGGCTACAAGCGTGAGCTCCTTCCTCAGGGCATTTCTTCCACCTGTCCAGGGCACATCTCGGCGGCACAAGTTCTCGTGCATTAAGCTGCCAACGGTATGAGCTCGCGCTTCTAGCCTTCGCTGCGGATCGCGCAGTCGCACGACGATATATTCGGAACACCAATTAAAGCACTCGTCGGATGGTTCGTGAATATTAGGAAAGATAAGACCTGCTTTTGCACAAGAACGCCCAAATGATCCAAAGTCGTTCGAGCTTTCGCCGCGTTGGTATTCTTCTATAGAAACTGCTAAACTGCCGCTTGGCAGGAACCGCGACGACGTGCCTGCATGCGCGGTGGTTACCGCTAATCCAATTAGGCTCCGGTCCCAACGCAGGGCAGCTGCGACTTCCACTCGGTCGCTCCGATGTCAAAAGGGAAATCCAGCGAAGGAGCAAGTAACGAAGTCTTTTCATAACAGCACGTAAGCGCAGCTGTCTCCTCGTAAAAGAAAAGAAGAAAAAAGATCCACTCCTCGAGACAGTACACTACAGACTATAGAAAAAAATATCTTCTCCACCAGACATTCATTTTGGTCTTGTGTGCACACTACAGTGTCTAGGGTGTAGTGGCAAGAGCGGCGCCCGCTTACACTGGGCCGCGTGAAGAAGGTCGAAGTAGATGGCCGAGAGGGGAGAACGTGACGCTGGAGTTCCGGGCCCTAGAAGACAGTGCTTTCCCCCCCCCCCCTTTATGAGGGTGTTCTTCCCCCTTGTTATTTTCGAAGGCACACCCTTAATTCACAACGACTCCTCTATTCTTCAATGCCCCCCTCGCCCCTAACCCTTCCTAAAAATTTAGACACCCCGTTAATTTCAATTTCTGGGGAAACCCCTGCTACGAGAATTGGTGGCACATGTGCGATGAGCGAAGAAGAAGGCGAGGCTGAGGCGGTACGCTTCTTTCGAACGCAGCACCGCAGCACTTTTCTTTGTGGTGTGGTGGTAGGGAGTTTTCACCGTTCCGTTGCCGTCTCGGTCATGAATGCAAGGAAAAAAACGGACACACACTACTTCGCGCCGGGATGCAAGTCGGGCTATCCGGACAACAAGGGCCGCCGGAGCACCGACGACCGTAAGCCGTCGCTGTTTTGTGTGCCAAAAGAGGAGTCGCGCAGACTACAGTGGGATAAAATAGTCTTAAACGGGAAAATAAACGCCTGCAAAGAACATCAAACGGTGTGTTTTTAAACAGCCTCATTAGGACGAATCGATGTCACAATACTATTTATCCCGCCAAAAACTAGAAAGTGTTTTTACAGCAATATTTATTGCGGTGAGCAGATTTTCGAATGTTTAGCCGGCTTATTATCACTGAACGCTTATTGAATTGCGCGCCACACGAAGAAATCGATGCTATTATACTGTCACAGAGCTTTGCTGGCATATCAGCGTCACGGACGTATGTACAGTTATTCCATGCCATCGCCACGGGCGTTAGAATAGATGCAGGAGTTTCAACATGCGTGAGAGTGCTCTCGGGATCTCTGAACATCTGTAATTACGTCCTGATGGTCGTAATATTGAATTGCTAGAGTTAAATTTGCTTTATTCTGCTATGAAGATTTGTTGTCAGTGATCATGCTTGTCCCAATTAGAGCTTGTTTAATATATAAACATTTTTATTAGTACTTTGCAGTTACGCCTTTAAGGCGGGACGAAGCGTAATAGCGCCTCGTTCCGAGCACATCATGACGGTGTGCGAGGAGTACAATTTTTAAACCGCGCTTTGTACCTTCGAGACACTGTGCACATCGTCAATGGCGAAGAGGTTAGGATTCTATGCCGCAATATATTTTGAGTATTTTGTAGTCTTTTTGCGGAGTATTTTGCTGTGTATCCGTCAATGTGCTTGCTGTGTATGTTGATGAAGTGTCTTACAACTTTTGGGAGGTCATAAACCGACTGCGTTAGAATATGTACGTATATACATATATATATATTCAAATCAGGGGTCGTTGAGGTTTGTGTTTATTATGTATTTTAATGCAATGCTTCATGTACTCCTAATTGAGATATTTGTCCTTCATAGACTGCCTTCCACAAAAAACAATTTGCTATATGTTCGCCAGTTGCAGTGGAACCTGGCCGTTCCTAAACGCGCTCGGCCTTGCACCTTCCACAACGCGGGTCCCCGCATCATGAACACGATTACAAAAAACAATACACCAGTTTATTGTTCCGCTCACCATTGGAAAAGTGCGAGATTTATTGAGATTTATTAGTCTATGTTTCCATTGGTATATAAATATCGCGTGGTTTCTTTCGCAGTTATTAAGCCTGCAGCCCAAGTGATAGCGTTGCGTGGGGAGTGGGTATTAATTAAATAACCTCCCTCAAAACACGCGAATATTTCAAATTGAGGATAGCACACATTGTAGAGGAAATAGTCCGAAAGCAGCACTACAATTTTTCACATTCGCGAATGTTTCGCGTCGCAAAAAGCTTCAGTCGAACCTAGTAGTACGCGCTGAACAGCGCCGACGACAAGGCTGACGGGGGCGCGTTCCTAGGGCTCTGCACAGCAGCGCCACGGTGTCGTCTACGCGCAAAATCTTCACGGGGCGGCGGCCGCTCTTGCCACTACAACTCTCGAGAATTTCAGTAGTGCAAACTCAAAAGCAGCGGCATTTTCGCTTTCTTGCCAGGCACTCGGAGAGTTAATCACAGGCATTTCTCAGGTCAGTTCATCGAATGCGAAGCGCGCGATATATGTACGCAGTCAAGGAGGCAAGGACGCGATCGACTCTTTTGCCATTGACACAGTCTGGCCATCGCAGCATGATAGCGACCGCGTTTCTCATTTAGCTAAATTCATCAGAGAGAAGCGAATGCTTGATGCAGCAGTAATTAAAGTAACCATCAAACGATTTCAGAAAGTATTTTACTGACAGCCTATCGCTTATGGGGTCAGAAGAAAATTGGCACGCGAGATTAGGAAGGCTAAATCCTAACATGAAATTTCGGCGAATGAAAGTGGATTATATCTTACGCTCTCTTCCTCGAACGCTCGCAACGAAGCTGAGTGTATGTTTGGGTGAATTAATAAACGAGTTGTGGCGAAACTTTCTGTTATGGGCGGTAGCTTACACATCCTAGCGAATTACCGCAACATCCTATCTATCGGCTATCGACGACAACGACGATAACAAGATGCAACACCGGGTGACTGCAGCACTATGAAGCCCTGGACTCGAATGCCTTGGGGGTGGCAGCCGTCTACCGACATTGGAGCCACCTCCTGCAGCCCGCTGCCTCCACTAAATTGAGCGACACCACTAAACCACCAGGGATTTTCCATCCGAGTCATTCATTGATCAGCCCGCGGGAGGTCACCTCAGCTCTCGCTGGCGAACTCGCTTGAACCTTTCCCGAACCTTCGAGCAACGGTGCTTGCGATGTTGAGAAGGCCACGTCATTCACCCCTTGTACATGTCATCGCATAATCCCCATCACTAGACGTGGCACCACGGGCCTCTATGGTACGGGCTGTCGCCTTTTCGCGGTGCCACGGCTCTCCTGAGCCAATAAAGATTATTATAACAATGTGACGTGTTGGGCTAGTTGGTTTGAGGTGAACATCTCGGGAAGAAACAGATTATTATTATTATTATTATTATTATCCACAGCTTCCGCATTGGGTACGAGTAATGTGTCACTCGAACTGTGCTCAGAAACGATAAAATGATAAAATTGTCGACGAATGCACTCGATGGAAAAGGCCGAGTACAATATACGGTTGCGTAAGCCGCAGCGTCAACGAGAGCACCAGAGGTTTGTTTCTAGCGTTTTGTGTTCGCAGCCTAAATGTGAACCCTCCGCGGCCGGTTCTGCGCCGCGGAGGGTTCTGCGCCGAACTGCTACAGCCTTCGTCGAGTGGGTTCTCGGTTTGCCGCGTGGGCGTGCCGGCGTATACGGTACAAGGCCCATATTTTCACTATACCAAAACATTCTAAGCTGAGCTTCACTCAGCTGCTACGTATCCATAGCCATGGCGTTAATTGCACAGGCGTCGTGACCAACGAGTCCTACGAAGCAATCGTCGTTCACGGAAACATCAGTAGGTGACGTCGTTTTGACGTCTTTGCGTCAAACGTCGACGCTCAAACGTCGTTTCGACGCAACGCGACGCTTGGTCGACGCGGCTCCCGTCGCCCGGCTGGGAGAACTTCCGCTTCCAGTAGAAAGGCATACTTCACGTCACGGACACGTGATCTCACATGTTGGTGGCCGAGTCCGATCGAGTTGAGAAGAAATGCCAACGTGAGCTTTGGTGTGTTTTGTTTTTTTATCGTACAAAACTGGATACTATAAAACGAAAGCGGATTTCTGATCAGGGTTCTATGAGCATTGAAGAACAATTGGCGGTCTTCATTTTGAAAAAGGCCGCGAAAGAATTTCATGATCCCTTTAAGCGGGTACGGAAGCAAACTTTTAGAGCCTACATCTTTGTGTAGGCGCGTGGTCCCTTGTATGACAGCAGCTCATAAAAGTCTGTCCTTCATTCTTTCATTCGTTTTTTGTTCCTGCGGATTAGGTCCGCTGGGCGGGCTTTATGCAAAAGACGTGAAGTCTGACAAGGCCTTAGCCCCCTCTTGGCGTAAAACAAATTACATAAAAAGAAGGTACACACAAGCAAAAACTTTCAATAAGGGTTATAAACTTTTATACAGAAAGCACGAAAAAGCATTAAAAATGGCACACTGGTGTAGCAGAAACTATTCCACAATATTGACCTGCAATCCAAAAGCAAACAAAATTAAAGTGCAAACCAATATACGTAAATGAACAACAAAAATATCAAACTAAAGTTAGGAAACAAAAAACGTACAGAACAAAATAAGATCTACACTATCAAGAAATACCTCTACACATATGAGAAAAGTACACATGCAAATATGCGCAAATCTAGAATTTAGTCTGAGAAGCACAAAATAAAATTAAAGAAAACCTTCAGCTGTATATAAATTCACATAACATACCGGTACTCGATGCATTAATAATTTCTAATAGAGTAAAAAAGCTCCAAAGGAACATTAAGAGAAAACAAAATCACTGGAAACAAGCTAATCTCTAATATTTCGTTTAAACTGCGCCATGGAAACTTGATAATTAATTTCAGAGCTCCTCGCTATTTGGGATTGTTGCGATTTAAAAAGTTAAACTTTGTCGACCATAGTTTGTTCTTATACTAGGTACTTTGCCTTTCGGACGTCGCATGTTACACACTGGTGATTGCTGATCGTCTGGGGTTAGGTTGGATTTATTTTTATGGATTAATTGCAGCAGTTTCAAATAATATATCTATAATTGCATTTAGCATGCTATGCTTGCTAAATGGTAGTCTCTGGGGTAGCTTTCGTAGATCCTTAAAAAGCGTTTTGTACCGTATTGTTGTTACATCATTTGTGTATTTCAAAAATAAGAAGTGGCGTAAGATGGATCCCTTGGGAACACCATGCTGTATTTTTATCTTGGAGGAGGCTGTTTTATTGACGGTTACAGTATTAATAAGGATCAGCCAAATAACTCTTTATTAGTTGTGGCGCTACTCTACGAATGTCATATCTCTCAAGCTTCTGCAAAATTATTTCGTGCTGCACTGTATCAAACGCCTTGCTTAGGTGAAAAAAGATACCCCCAGTGTATAATTTATTTTCAATGTTCGAAATTGTTTCATATTTGATGCCAACAAGAGCCTTCTTTGTAGACCTATGTTTCTGCAATTCATAATGGCGTGAGGTTATGACCTAGTTTTTAGTGAAAAAGCCTTGTAGCCTATTATTTATGATAGTTTTTAATATTTTTGAAAATATAGACGAGCTTGAAATCGGTTTATAATTGTTAATATTCTTCTCGCCTCCCCCTTTATACTTAGGTACAGTTCTAGCTACTTCGAGCCTGCTAGGAAAGATTCCACCTGAAATCATTTCATTTGTTATGTTATGAGAGAACAGGACTTATGGCATGCACCACGTACTTAATAGGCTCTGATTTGATGTCCTCGTTCCCGGCTGCAGCGTTATTTTTCAATTAGTTTATAATTTGCAAAACTTCTTGATATGAAACCGAGACCAGCGTTATCGAGTTCAATAGCCTTTCCACATACATGATTTGGTCAATTCTTTTTTTCTGATATATGTTTTTCACAAGGGCGCAGCCATCTTGAATGTCGTCACTTCTGGTATGCGGTAAAACATCGTTTTGATCTCTGCACGCCGCTGGAAGATGTTTGCGAAAATGCGTGATTGTCACATATTCTTGTTTTGCCTCACCTATATTTTCTCGCATATTCCAGTTTAAAATGTGTTGTTATTTTTTCCTCCCGCATACCAGATACGGAGCCAACGTGGTTGAGAACGGCGGGAAACAGATAATGTCCATAGATACTGGCCCACATTTATGAAGTGCTGGTTCATTGTATCTGCGGGTTGTTCTGATAATATCTTATCACCTGATAAAATGTCCTTCTAGAATACAGCATTATCCTTTTCTACCTGATAATTCATTTATCATCTCCCACAGCTTTCCCTGGTCTTTATGAATGCTTGCAACGTTTTCTCGCTAATACAAGCGTTTTGCTTTCCTCAATGCAAGCATAGTTTTTTTCCTTCTTTTCTTGAATTTACGAACTACGTTAGTATTTTTATTTTGAAGAAATGCATGGTAAAGTTTGTTATTTCTTTTTATTATTTTATACAATTCAGCGGTAACCCATGGCTTCCTCTGCTTTTTTCTTTCTAGGTTTTCTTGTCTACATAGAAAAGGTCTCATTGTAGCACCGTTTGAATTGTTCTAAGAACAGTGGAAAGGCTACAGCTACATTTTCCTCGAAACACGCAGCATGTTCCAGTCGTTGGTCTCAATTAGATTTTGAAAATACATTAAAATACCAATATTTATGGCTCAATAAAAAAAAAGTTAAAAAATGCCTGCGTTCGTTTTTTTAGTACTCCACTTAAACAAACAATGTGTAGATGGTCACTAATGTCCTCGTAAAACATGCCTGATGCCGTACCATATGCGTCTATATTTGTGAGGCAGATATTAGGCGAGGTCGCCGTGTCAGCGGTTACTCTTGTAGGTAGTGTAATCAAGTCACTGCAGGTATATTGGCTTATTAGATCATTAAATTCCATCATGTTTGCATCTTGTGATATGGTGTTTATACCAATATCTTTAAGTATAAAAAATTGAACCATAAAAAATTTATTCCTTTAGAAATTCTAGAAATGCTAAAACATTGCCGCACTGCGGTCGGTAAACTACAGCGATAAAAATAGTTTTAGTTTTTATCGCCATGCATTCAACATTTGCATTGATCGTGTTGAAGTCGTCGATAACGTCGCACGATAAACTCTGTTTCGTAAAAATTGCTACTCCTCGCTCCTTTCTTTTCATCTCTAATCAGGTCGTCATATCTACAATTTCCTATATCTAGGCGACGTCAATACTTGTCAACCATGTTTTTGTGAACATGAGCACATCAAATTTTAACACAGAAAACAAAACAAAGAAATCGTTAAGTTGGGCTTTTTATTTTTTATGCTTCTCGCATTTATGCGCATGACGTTAAACTTCATTTCAAGGCATTATATTTTTCGTTGAAGGTTAAGCGATCAACAAAATAACATTCAGGCAGTGTGTTAGCAAATGAAGCGTCAAACATTATGCCAATTATTGTCGTAATGTTCGTTCGTGCGATCTGTCATGTGAGCAAATGGACGGATAATTTTAATCATATATTCATTAATTTCCTCGATGTTTCATTTGTGAACATATACTAATGGGCTAAATCCACGAAAATTTATTTGACATAGCTGAGTAATCATAACAAAAGAAATAATATTGAAATTAGGGCATAAAAGATTATCTTTGTCAGTTTTTTTGTTCATCGTTATACTTCGATTTATTAAGATTCTCAAAGTCTTCGTTGTCCGTCCCCCTTTTGGTGTATCTTCCTCATGTTTATGTACCGTTACCAACACGCTCGTTTTGTACTTACTATTTTGTTGCACTGTCGTCATGTATAAAGAAATATACAAAATTACAAACGTTGATGGCGTAAGAAGAAAAAAAAACACATAAAAGTATGCCAAAGGTCTAAACATTTTGTTTTAACCTACGTTGCGACCGAAGTATTAATGTGCATAAAATATGCTGCTCGCAATGCGATAGCCCAATTTATTCTCACACAATTGTAGCAATGATTGATTTAAGATCATGCAACATTATTTATTTACTTTTCCACGCCTATTATCGTGTCACTGGCAGAAATACAAATAATGAATTAGTCTCATGGACGATATCTAAATGATCGAACTTACTCTAACACCCATTCATTTTTATAAGAACTTGTTTTTGGCTTGCCCACGAGCCTGCTATTCAATAATTGGCAGAAATACAGATGGGAGATTATTTTTGTTTTAGTAAAACGCAGAAAAACGCAAATTTAATATAAAGGGGGCCCTGCAATCATATTTAAGCTTCTACCTTTTTTTGCAGTTTCCATATCTCTTGGGTTCGGGGCAAGCCATCGGGCACGGAGAAAATAACTAATTATCAGTGCGTCATCTTTTAACCGGACGACGCGCAAACCTCCTCTACCTTCGGGGGCGACCCGTGGTACCGAAAGCGCGTGACATGTGAGGACATCGTGACGTCTTTGGTCCTGGCCTTACTATTGGTCAGAGCCACTAAAAGCTTTTTTTTAGTCGAAATACAAAATATGAGTGGCGCGAACCGTTTCAATTATTTATGAAGGTAGTTTTTGTTCAGTATTTTAGATCATAAAAGAAACAAATGCAGTTTATAAAGTACGGTAACAAGGATCTGACTCTATCGACATACCCGCCACCAAGCGGTGGAAAAGGCGGCGGCATACTAGAAAGCGGTAGTGGGATCAGGCGCCGACACGGAAAGGTCCCGGATGTACGCGGCGGCGCGGGGATGCGGCGGGTTCCGAGCGTTCCGGGTGGCCTTCGGCGAGCAGCTTTGGCTTGCGGTTTGGCCTTTGGCGGTATGGCAGCGCGAAGTGGCTCCCGTTCTAAACTGATCTTTACCCCGTGTTTGCGGTCGTTTGTTGGCCAATGAAGTGTCATGCCGAATTAGTCTTTAGTCGCGCGCCAAATGCAGTGCGAGCCGCCCTGGCCGCTCGCTCCATCCACCCTATCCAGCACATGCTTTAGTGGCGCCCTCTCGAGCCATCGACACGGAGTGCGGCAGCCGTGAGCGCTCGAAGAGCTCACTACCCCTCCTCTACTTCACGTCCACCGAAACAAGGACCAAGGATGTCATGAAGGAGGTTAATGTTCGCTTGTTTTTTTAATTTTATTTTTTGTAATTTTTTAAAATAAACCGAAATTCGAGAAAAGAAAAGTTTCACTAAGTTACTACGTTCACTGCGCTCAGTGTTCGGTGCAAATTAAAAAGCAGTCAAAAAGACGTTGCAGGGCCCCTTTATTTTATTCCGAATCTGCCAGCTAAAGTAAGTTCTTGTCAAACAGTATCAGAAGTAAACAAAACACACACACACGCAGTATACATGTTTTGTTCAACGAATGCCTTAACGTCCATTAGTCTAGTTCAGTTTTCATAACGGGTCACGTTAACTGCTATTCATTTTTTCAGCTGGCTCGACGCACCGGGCATGCCGCAAACAAGCTTAGCGGCAACCGCAATCAGGGCTTAGCGAGTTTGGAAACATCATCGCAACACGCCAGCACTCAACCTTAATGACGAGGATAACAGGCCAGAGCCTACATCACGCGCTAGTTAGCATGCAGCTTTGTTTTTTGTTTGTTTTTTGTCTAAGGTAATAATGGATTTCCAGGTATCGCCGGGAGTCACGTGCAAACAAAAGGCGCATGTTTTGTATTTTTGCATTTTCACCTACGACACGCGTCAGCGCGAAAAGCGTACCTTCGGGAATTCCTTTTAAAAACCGCTAAAAACGTTGGCAGTAGTTTGTTTACGTTTTTAATCAGAAACAGATAGGCGAGCAAAGCGAAAATAATCTGACCGAAAGAGAGATACAAAACGGTGCTGTGCGTGCGTGGTATCTTTTCACAGTCCCGCTTTTCTTCCAAAATGAATGTTTTAATAAACAAATTTGCAAATTTGCACAGATGTGTTTGGTGTGTTTTGTTATCCATATATTTAAAGTAAGGATGGTGAAACAATGCCACATTTTGTCGGCGAAGAGGAGGCAGACATAGTGACAGGAGCGTCCTGGCAGATTCTTCGTCCGTCAGCGTAGAAGTTTCTTTTTACGTGGTATAAAGACATCCGCCAAGAAGCTATGACAAAATTGCTTACGAAGAAAAAAAGCGTCCATATATCGCTTCATTGCTTCGTAAATCAAAATTATGAAGTCTGTAAACATTATTATAGAAATAAACTAAAATAGTCGCGTAGTTATTTTGGCAAAGACAGTTTTGGGGGATGTGGTTGGCGTAAAGCGAACGATACTCGGGGTCATAATAACACAGGTCAAAATGTTTCTGCCTGTCGTGTTAAAAAGAAAGAGTATGAGTTGCAGAGAGAATAATTACGCAAAACACTGTATTCTGCTTAGGTTATTCGTGCACAAATATCTTTGGGAACGTACGCACGAAGTAAACAAAGATCTCCAAGACCCCAATGAACTATTGCATCTAATTAGAAACCAATTAACCCACATTACCCTTTTTATACTCCGTCACGGAGTGCACGAAGCACATTCCAGGATTAATTCGGAGCAGATACATTCTGCCAGGAACACGTGCTCGGAAAGAAACGGTTCTTTCCCAAGCACTGCCCTTCCTTTGACGGTTCATTCGGAATTCATCTAGCTCGGAGCTGAGAGTTACCCCAAAGACGTTCCCAACTTCTAGATAGAAAACCCTCGTCATCAAAAAAGTGAGGAGTTTGGTTGAAACTGTTCATCGAACCACTTTTCAAAGGCTGCCGCACGAAAAGGGAACGAGAAGTTGGGCATCCGCGGCGTTCGCATGACGCCGCTTACTGTCACTCCCCCGATAGCTCCCGCAACGTGCAGTCTCTTTTTCGATTCTGTCCATTGAAATCACTCTTCCTATTTAACGGACTGCAGGAGGAACAAGCTGCCAGCTTTTCATTGGTTGCGCTGCCCTAGTTACATCGCCACTAAGAAAGGTCAACGCACCTCGGAGATGTTCTTTGTTGCGCTGCGATGGAGTCGCAAGAGGTTTGGCTCTAGAGGCACTGCGAAGCATGTGCTGCTTTAAGTGGCACAACGAGTACACCACATATAAAAGACAGTCTGCAGAAAGAGTCGAAGGCCTTCCTTTATGACGGTCCCATTGATCATGCAAGAACTGTCCGTACACATGATCGAAGCATACATATGTAAACATTTGAAGAGTGGCGGCGGATAATTATGTTACCACGTCTGCCGCGAACAGCGTGTCTTTGCATGATAGATGAGCATTGGGACGGGGGCTTTATGAGCCTGGCCCGGAAGAAACGTGCTTCAGTGTGTGGTTGGATGAGCGTTAAGAAACTTCCTTCCCCAGTCTGGAAACAACCTTCTTAGACACAGCACTGAGACGCTTCCCTCGCTTTGAAGACGAAAACGCGTTACGATAATTTCTTCGAAATTATTTATACCCAAGTGCCGAAACTACGCTGCACCATAATATCTTCCACCTATTCGGTACACGCAAAAGACTCGGAAGTCCAACAATAGTTGACTTATGGTCGAATGTATCATTTTCGTTTGAATGTGCATGTATTGGAACAATTTCGTATGACACTATTAACTCACCATCCTTCCTGGACGAGTGTAACTTTGTTAGGTACAACTTTTCACGAGCAATGTTTGAATAAGGGGCCGAATAAATAGCACGTGCGAATATTGCGAAATAATAATGGACGATTCGGAAAAAAATGCTTACCATTTCGGCAGAACAAATTTTAAAACAAGTAAAACAAGACAAAGATAAAAGTACGTTTATTAATATAAGACGACCGGTGGCAGTGTCGGTCCTGACTTTACTGTACAGCATACTCCATATCGACTGTATGAACAATATACGCAAAATTAAGGGGCTTACAACAATCTTAACTGTACAAGCGTGAACAACTGAAACATGATCATACATCCACCTGTATACCACACACTTATTCGAACATACATCCAAACGAACACTCATTCATCTGTTTCATGGTTATACAGTCTGAGCAATACTAACTGAACGGAAGCGGC